>JAQFYZ010001065.1:0-28099 GCA_034695085.1 Cylindroiulus punctatus
TATGGCGCTTCAACTAATTCTGTTTCGCCACCAGATGGCGATGCCTACGGGTAGGCTTATTTTGAATGAAAAAAGAAAAATCGTGAGTTTATAGGTTTGTCCATATCGGCCACCGTAGATTGGCGTTTGTGGTGACTGAAAGGACACTAGCAAGAGCGTCGTGTTCTAGATTTCTCCATTTTCTACTGACCAATAAGAACATCTCCTTGTGAAAAATTGCGCGAAAACTTTTTTTGCGGGACTCTACTAACGCGAGTGCTCCAGGCCTCCTGTGAATCCATTCACCGTAAATTGTTTCTTTTTTCGGATATTAAATTCAATATATTAGAAATAACGAGTCGCCCGCCGCCATCATGCATCTGTTAAAGATGTTGGGAGCCAGAGAGCGAGGATCTTTAGATTCAGACAGGAGCGAAGGTACGAGGACATCGATTTATTTTTGTACACAACATTGTCCTATCTTTATAGCTGTGTTTGTGTGTCATTCAGTAATGGACGCAATTTTTTCAGAGGATCTCGCAGGATGTATGATGGATATGGCCTTACAGAAGCTCAGCTCCCATTCGATTTACGATACATATCCTTGTCGTGGCCTGAAGTCGATCGACGATTATATGGTAGGATAATGGCATTTACTTGGTATTAGTACGGTCACTTGTATTTATAAGCCTAAGGCCAGTGTCCTATTCCCCGAATATATGGACATGTACGCTGTATACACTAATTGTATGGGATGTTCCACGAATTATTTTTTCCACACTAGAAGCTAGGTTATTGATCTGCATCATTAAATAACAAGTTGTTCCACAGAAGGTACACTGTAGGCCTACGTACCTTCGGTGGAACAACTTGTTATACTATAGCCTATTAGAACTACTTTCCTTGTCACTTGTAGTCAATGTCAGCATTTGATGTTTTGTATGAGCATATTTACATGTCAAATTGCTAAGCAAGTAAAATAAAACGAGTGAAACATGTTTCAGCATTGGTGGCACAGGGTGAGCAAACGTAAAGGTTTGTCTTCCACTACACACAGATAATCAACATGTTTGTTTACCCCACAGACTTGTACTCTCGTGATGACATGCTTTGTACTTTGTTGTAGTGTAGAATTGGTGGAACACTATACCACGAGGACATAATTTTTCAATTCATACATTTGTAACTTGTACCCTAATAATTATAGCTTTTTTGTGGAATAGGGTCCTGGCGATTAGATCGAGGCTGGCTCTAAATATTAGTGTGAACCTGAAGTCTCCTAAATTGCTTCACAATCCCTTGAAAACTAATTGAATATCATTGTTTCAGTCATATGATGTACCACCATTTGTCAGCAAATTTTCAGTGGGTAAGTGGAATGGTGTTTTCAAGATTATAAACTTTATTGATGAAAAACCGTCATATAGAGAAAATTATTTTTTTAGGGCTCCACAGCGAACACATCTTTGCGGTGGCAAGCGAAGAGGGAGAAATTACAATTTTAAACTCTAGCAAGCGTCATGACCAATCCTTTCTAACAAGTAGTTTTCTTATCATCAGCATAATTGGAAAATTAAATTTTATCAGCATACATATTTAAATCTCGACCCTTGTTTCTCTCACAGAATTCACAGCTCATAATAATGCAATTTTTGACATTTGCTGGGTAAGTGACGAACCCAAGTTCGTTACTGCTTCCGGCGACTCAACAGCTGCGTTATGGGATGTTTCATCTGGCAAAAAGCTTGCGGAGTTTGCTGGGCATAGGAGCAGCGTGAAAACTATTAGTTTCAAGCCACTAGATAAATGTGAGTTGTAAATTTCGGCAGTAAATTTTAACATGTTGCACAATCTCATTTTAATTGGCTTCATTACTTTATTAGGTGTATTTGCAACTGGATCACGTGATGGTTGCATCATAGTGTGGGACACTAGGAGGAGACCAGCTGAGCTTTCCTATCATGCTGACAACATTCTTCGAAATGTTCATCAAATATCCGGGTCAGGAAATACACCTAAGCAAAGGAGGCAATTTAAATCGAGCAATAATGTAAATTTGTTTTTCTTAATTTTTTTTTCTTTCCTGTAAACATGTTTATAATATACTTTGTTTATAACTTGCAGGAAAGTGTGACTGCAGTGATTTTTCAAGATGATAACACTCTTATTTCTGCTGGTGTGGGAGATGGGTAAATATTGCTTTTCAGTATATGGAAGTTTGACAGAGGAGAATTAGATTGGGAAAAATGAAATAGCACGTTTCAACATTGCTTATTTTGCAGGTTAATTAAAATGTGGGATTTGCGAAAAAGCTATTCGGCCTATAAAAATGATCCACTACCAAAGTGTGTCTTGTCATATCCAGGAAGGAGCATAAAGAAAGTTGGCAAGTTTTTGCACATGCAAAACTTATTCAGTTCTTCCTACTTATCTGTCAAAGTTTTACTAATGAAACCAGTGTATTTTAAAAAGGTTATTCTAGCTTAGTCCTGGATTCTAGCCATCGCCGTTTATTTGCAAGCTGTACGGACAGTACCATATATGAATTTAATTGTGCTGCATATGATGGTAAACATGGTAAGTTAAAACTAATCTGATTAAAAATTCAATCTCTAATATGTTTTAATAAAGTTAAATGTGATTAGATTTCTTGGATTCATGTTTTTCTCTTTCAGTTTTAACTTACCAAGGGCATCTGAATTCCACTTATTTTGTAAAATCAAGTTTATCGCCCTGTGATCGCTATTTACTTAGTGGATCGAGCGACAACAATGCATATATTTGGAAAGTGGGCATTTCTGGTAAAGCAATGTATCAATTGAGTGGACATAATGAAGAAGTCACGTCGGTTGATTGGTGTCAATCCAGCATCCCCAAGGTAAAATCAAAATGCTTTTAAAACTAAGAATATCTGATCACTCTGCTTGGTTAACTTATTGATACAACATGTTAAATGATGCAAAATAAGGTTAATCATCGAGTCGGTGACTGGTAGTATGAACAGTTCTGGCAACAATCATAGGCACAACGTTTCGGATATTTAAATCCTTCATCAGGTGCGAGAAACCTGTTGAAGGATTTAAATATCCAAAACATTGTTGCCATTTGACTATAATAAACGAAGAAAAGTGCAAAATATGGTTGAGTTCATGGCAAATTTGGACATTTTTTTGAGATGAACGAATTTTTTCGTTGCAAATTAGGACAATGTTTTGCTTTGTTTTTTTAGATTGTTACATGTTCTGATGATAAGACTTTTCGCATATGGCAACTCGCAACAGAAGGGGACCAAAACAACGAACTTCAGCTTAAGCATGGTATAGTGGAGAAACTAGAAGTGAAAGGTAAGTTTCTCGCTATTGTTTTAAAATTGTTGTTACACAATAGTAATTTTCATTTGTTATTTAATAGTTGACACCTCTCATCATATTACATATAAAACACCGCACAGTTCCAAGAGTACACCAGCAAAGATAACTCCTCAGATTATGAGGAAATGTCTTACATCGCCTCTACAAGACATTCATAACATTGATTCTTCAGAATATCCGTCATCACCATATTCATCGCCGACGCAAAATCTCCCGAATTTAGTAATGGATCGGATACTTACTCCAGACAGTGCTACAGTGTGTGGAAAACGGAAACTGAGCAACTTTAGAAAAATGGATTGGTTAACGGAATTTTCAACCAAATTTCAACAACAGTCTTGTGTCGAGCGCAAACGTTCGTTAACGCTTCAAAAATCCACCTCCGTCACAAAACGAAGAAAACTGAAACCAACTGCGAAAAACGACCACAAGGCGAGCAAATGTTTGGAAAACTACTATAAATAGTCTGGTAAGCATGCATTCCTTACCCATTGTTATATATTCTTCTTAACGTCACATTTTTAAAATAAATTAAATACAGTAGGTTAAGAACTTGTTTCGCAAATATTTTGGAAAATAATGAATGGTAGTTAAACAACATACCATTGCATATTAAACTGCTTTGTAAGATTAGTTTAACCTGTGATGATTGCTGGACTTCGGTGAAAGTAGTGCTGCAATTTCGATTTAAATTGGTGGGCTTTGGCTCCCTAAGTTCTTTATTGCATTAAATAGCACTTTTTAACAATTCAATAACAATGCTAAGACTGTTTCTGTCTTACATATTCCCAAATTAGTATGGCCCCTGTGACGTGAACATTGAGGGAGCGAATTAGGCCTTCTTGGGGAATTTCAACACAAATGTCCAACAATTGGATGAGCTCGACTGGTATCCCTTCTTTTTCATTTCTGAACAAGCATATAAAAGTGGAATTATTACATAATAAAATAATTGACCATGGTCTTCAAAACCATATTTACCCCAGGAGGAGGACAGTTTTTTTAGGAAATATGAAGTTTCCCAGCTTTCTGCTGTTGGCAGTCTGTTCTGCCCCAATGATGGTGTAGCCTCGCTTTTTTGTGGTTAGAAGATAGTCACGCAAATCTTGAGGTTTAACCTAATTGGTAAAATAAAGGCAGAATCATTTAGGGCTTGCTATTGAAAGCTATTGTCTATAGAATCAGATTAAAAGTTTTCTTGCCTCTTCAATCTGCACCCATCTGTCTGCTGAAACACTTAGACTTTGAAACTGTTTATCTTCAGTGTATCTTAAGTTTCCCATGACATATGTTGTCACGCCAAAAACTTCACAAGTGCGGCACAAGCCTAAATTTTGATTAAAGTACATGTAGTTATTACAGAAACATTTTGGTCATTCTGATGGATTTGCTCTTCTATCCAGAACCCAAGGTGAAAAAATCTTTAGAATTTAATAATAGAGATTTAAGCAAATATAAGTGCTTACCACCAAGGTTTGGGGCTCTATCTATTAAGGAAGCAACGACGATGAGACCATCTGTGTTTTGATGTTTTTTACATGATATTGACTGTGATGCAGCCGTTAAAGCCTCATGATCTGGAATCATTTGCTTCCAGGGGGTTAGTTTCTTCTGTACATCCTTATTTTCTTGAGTAGCAGAATTTAATACAATATTGCCTGCATATGAAACATTTAGTTTAATCAGTGATTATGTGGAATGAACATAAAATCCTAAGCTAAATGTACCTGTGGATCTGTCAATCCAGGAACCAGGTGCACATTGCGATAAAATGGTATCTGGGTTGTAAAGTGGAATGTACAGTTCTGTTGACTTAAATAGGCCCTGTGCATCCCATTTTGTAAACACTTCTGGTTCTATCCATTCATCTGCCATCACATTACTTAGCCTGGGGAGCTCATAGAAAATGGTCTGTAAATTCGTATTAGTTTTAGTTCAGGGTCTAAGAAAGAATACAAAGACTGCTTCCTCCTCCAAAACAACCTAATGATTTACCGCTAGGCTGTAGTGTTGTATCTGGTTAAATGCACTGAAGTTATAATCTTCAAGAAGGTTCTGGATCCCTTTAGATGTGCCACTTTAAACAAAATTGTTAAAATAATAGACAGCCCATTAATGGGTTTTTCACTGATACAGCCTGCCATAGGGTCATTTGTTATAAAAATGTGAGAGCTTACCAGTGTTCAATGTTGATCGAAAAAAGACTTTCCATCGGCGAATATTTTTCCAAAAGACTTTCAAAGTGGTTTTCCTTGCAGCATTTCCATAATTTGTGCAATGTAACCTTGATGAGACAAATTTAATTTCGAATAGTTTACTTAGATCAGACTCATATTTTTGTGTGAAAAAGGCATAATAGCAAATTCCAGTAACCTGTGCATAAAGTCGCGTGTTGAAATGTTGGGCCATACACCAGGGCAATACAGCGGGAATTGCATTTTCAATGAAGGAACTCTGCTCCTCTCTGTTGTTTAAAAGGTTTCCCAAATGGCAAATGATCGATAAAAATGAGCCAAGGCTGCCTACCCGACACTGCGTTGCCTGCATTGAGAGATAGTTTAGTTTTTGATGCGACATGCTGACAGTAATAGCCTAACTGGGGCACAATTGTATGGAGAACTTACATGTATAAAGGTTGGCCAGAGGTTTTTAATTTGAGATGGATATTCATGCAGTATTTTCAGTATGAGCCATTCCATCAGATATCTAACAGATGGTTGAAGACTTTCTTCTACAATCATCTTGAATGATGTAGTCATTAGATTCTCACAATGTTCCTTAAGCACATGAGATAGACCATTAAACCTTGCAAATTCCAACAAGATGACCTCAATAGATCCGTAAACCATTACATGTAACCTACCTGTGAAAGCAGAGGCTGAAGCACAAGTAATGTTTGCCAAACTCGCTGCTTCACACGATGAATTAGAGAGTTTGCAAAATGTCTGGATCGGGTTTTTGTTATTTTCGCTTCAAATTTAAGCAATTCATGCACAAGGACAGAGACTAATTCGCCAAAATGAGGGCTTTCTTTCAAATGCAAGAGCAAAATTATGGTTTCAACTCTGACTTCTGAATCTGATGATAATGAACTGAAATTTAAATGTGTTAATTGAAAACGTTAGTATTATCAGCTCAGAATCAGTGTAAATGTTTTGCTAATGAAAACAAAATTATGTTTGATAGATGTAAAATTGTAATTACCAATCTGGTACTTGTGCATAATAATCCCCTAACATAGATAGAAATTTGATTGTATCCTGGGAAATTCTTGATAAAAAATGAAATTGTAAATTCAATGGTGGTTACAGATATTAGGCACTTAAAATTTTCCATTAGTTTTGTCGTGACAATAATGATTACCGTTGGTCCCTGCGGTGAATATGCCCAAATGTTAAAGCTTGTACGAGTACAGGCATATAGTTTAACATGGATAACTCATGTTCTGGCATTTTCCAGATAGTAACAAGTTTTTTGATCAACAGAAGAAATAATCCTTGACACGTTTCACTTCTTTCTGCAATATTTTCTGCATACTGAAGTATAAATACATAATGAAATTAGTGCTCTATTCGTTCAACATTTTGAAGTGCGATGCTATTGAACTTACTTTGGACAAATGAGGAGCCAGAACAACATTTGAAATAAGCGATTGTTGGAATGCCATTTTTATAAAAGCATCAATGGCATCCCAAAAAGCCGCATTTATTGTCATGTCCCATACAGTTTTCCAACACACTTCTAGAGTGCTAACGACTTTTTCTGGATCCACTTCAGCGATCTAAATTTGTTCTTAGTTTCATATGCGTTGATTAACAAAATATGTGTTTTTACCAACTGGACCTACCTGTGCCAAACAAGATTGCAGGCAATTAAATATAGGTTTAAAAGCAATGTCACTGCAAACTTCTATGGCATTAACGCTTTGTTTTAGAACGATTTCTTGCTCATTTGCTTTTGCAAAGTTGCATTTTTCTAGACAAAAGCAAATGCAGGACCACAACATAGCGATGTAATCAGAATGTAGGTGACAAGTTTTGTGCATTTTGTCTGCAAAACTAAACAGGGTCATAGTTAATATATATAAAGTAGTCATATAATTTTCGATAGCACTTGCATACCTAATATTTGATTTATCCTTGGGAACATCCGACAGCATATTTCCTTTCATGTAAATATCAATAAAGCCCTTCAGATGCAAATTTGTGCACATACTTTCCGCATCGAGAGAAAATTTCACAAAGACACAGGCTGTGTGGAAGCATTTTACGGCAATGTAGTGTTGAAGGAAAAAGCATTGCGTGGACTCCTGGAAAAGTTTCTTATCCATCAATTGTGTGGGATAATTGGAATTGAAGATTGTGTAGATCTATCTACACTTGTTTTCATTTATATTACCTTGTGCAATTCATCAATGCTTTTCTTACATAAATGGGATAGATGGACTTGCAATGACAAATGAAGAGTAGCATCTTTAGCCATGTGTTCCAAAAAGTGAAAGTACAGTTGGACATTTCCAAAGTGCTAAAACAGAAACAAATATCTTGCAAAATGATTCAAGCAGCACAATTTCCCTCACAATGAATAGTTTTGTATTGTACTTCGTTATCGTCATCTGCACAGCTGAACAGTTTTTGTACAACATAGGGTAGAAAATAAGGTGAAACTTCTTCAAAAATAGATTTTATCCATTTTTGTAAGCCATCTGAAAGTAAAATGAATCGACTCCCATTATTTTGTCAAATACTGCCTTCTTATTCTCAACAATAATCTTTCACGATAAATGTGAACGCACCTGGACAGACGCTGTCATTGCATTCAGCTTCAGCTGCCAATGTCAATAAAAATGCCAAGGATTTCTCAGGCTTTCCAGATGTCATATATGGTCGACTATGGCAAGTTCTTAATGTGTCTATTAGCTGCTCCAAACCAGGGTGTATATGTTTCTCACCGAAATAAAGGCCTGGTATCTTTGCATCAAAAAGCAACACCATCATGCGAGCTGTTCTTGAGATTTCGCAAGAATCTTTCACTGCAAATGTAGTAAGTAGTTTGTTCAAGAACATGTTACTGGAATCGTAATATTTGATTTATTTATGACTTACAATCTTCCATATTAATCCCTTGGTTTTCTTCCAGAATGTTGTGTAGAGATAATTCAATAAACTGCAGCACATTTTCTACGCTTAGCTCATGATGATTGCCATCAGCATGAATTGCTTGCTGCAGCCAGAGGACAAGATTGGCATAGAGTCCGGTGCATCGTTGTAAGCATTCCTTTTTGAATGTTCCAATTATTAATGATACATCATTTATAGTCAGCTCCGACTGAAAATAATCAATTCAAAATATGCTGGCACAAATTAATTATCAAACAATCTTTAGGCATTATAAGAACAACTTACCACATCAATTAAATGTATGAAAGCCTCCAGAAGAAAGCTTTGAACAACACCCCTGATTGCTATCTCATGAGCCCTCATTGAATTGGTTAAAATCTCCCTAAAATAATTTTAAGTAATATTGGTAAAGTTGTTCACAATTGCAGGGTACTGAGGTGAATCGAATACTCATGTACCTCAAGTCATGAATTGATGATGAATTCCATAGTGGTCCTTTTGGAATGCCTGTCAGTGCTCTTGTAACGTGCAACAGAGGTACTGATCCCCAAGATTGATTTTTTAAGTTTTTCAAAATTTGTTGGTAGAATTTTGCTAAAAAAAATATCTGTTTTAAACAACATTAATTTATACTTCATAGAAGTGGTACCAAAACATTAGCAAACCTCGCTTTTGATCAGTCTTTAAAGCCACATAACATGATTGATAATGCTTCATTAACTTGTTTCCAGTATTGGTACATGATGCAATGGGTTCATTTGGCTGTCTGTAAGTTTGAAATTGCACACTGTTATTTCTTCACACAAATACATGTATGTTCAAACGAATTTCTCAAATTCCTTAAATCTATGGGTCTACATCTAATTATTGGAATATTTATCATCCTCTATTACCTTGCATATAAAGCATTATCATTCAGTCCTTCCAAGAAACTGGTCCAGAAAAACTGTAATTATTTACACATTGTATGCTTATTTTTTCCCATTACACTTATGTACACTTATGCACATAAATTTGACAGACTACCTTTTCCGATGAGTGAATGATTTCGGGAATATCACTCAAATTTATTTCACATATCATTTCTACAGCCCATTTTTTGACAGTTTTGCTATCATGTTGCAGAAGTCGTTGAAATATCACTGTCAGCCATGATGGATGTAAAAACCATGATTCGTTTTCTGCAATGTATTAATTGCCTTAATATAAGAAAGAGGATCAGCTAATGCATTTAACTGCAGTAATGCCAAGGTACCGATACCTTTGCTTAACGAAATCAAATTGTGGACAACTGGAAACAGCGGTTTCAAAACGTGCACCTAAATCGTGAGTAAAAAGTGTTTTGTCATCTTGATCAGGCTGTAAGAACACCGAAATTGAACTGCTGGTACCTGTTTTTCTTCCAAGGTTTCTAGAACCAGCATTATATTGTAAAAAGCTTTCTGAATTTCAACTGATTGATCACATTTCCAGGAAAATAAACAACCACATGAAGATGCCGGAATGTCAATCTCTTCATTGAATAAGGTATCCAGTGCTCTTTTTAAAAAATATAACGCTCGCTTGCGTTGCAAAGGATTTTCGTGTACGAGATTACTTTGTAAAACCTCCCAAAACTGACGATTTGCCCAAATTGGCAGGGTGTTATTTGAGGTACCAGGTGAAAAGACATATTCACAAATGCAGCTTAGAATAAGGTAGCTGCGCGAGTCACATTTAGGAGATTCTCTCAGCTCGGCATCAAAGGATTGAATGACGATGTCCCACACCCCAGATATCAACGTTTCAAATGCCTTTGGCGATTTCTCTGCTGCATTTATTTTTGGCAGTAAGTCCAACAAAACTTTGATTAGCAAATGCTCGTTTAATTTGGGAAGGGCTTTCACTAACAGTACTTTAACCTGAGCAAAAAGTAACTGTTGGACGCTGCCAGAAGCTGTGATGGAATTCACAAACTTATTTGAATCGTTGCTAGTTTTCTTCCTGGAACTATCCAGTAGAAAACACAGTGATTCCACGATGCTTTCTATAGAAAATGCGTGAATTCCCAATACGTTTGTTGATTGTTCAACATTGGATGCAGGACAGACAAGCAATAAAGTGTCTAAACTTGCACCAAGATATGCATCCATCAACATTTGGGAATGACCCTGGTCGCATATTTCTAGAACGATGTCAAGCAGTTCACAGGCCATGCCAAACGCTTCTTGACGAGCTGCATCTGTTTGCACTATTAAAGTGAAAGCGAAATTCTTTAATTTAATTTGCAATTTACTGTTTATTTGGTTGATTTCAGTGCGACCACTATGCACCAAATCATGTTTTCGACCGATATGGAAAGTTTGCAGATGTGCCGAAATGACAGCGATGTCATATTGAGCTGGCTCTTGGCACGTTTCCAATTTATCAAGCTGATCATCCAAGATTAGAAGGACATTTGCCTGAAGCTGGTCAAAGTCTACGAATCTTGATATTGAATCCACGAAGGAAAATGTAGCCGATTTTTCCATAATGTTCGTCACCTAGCTGGTCATACGCTATTCTTTTTCCCTCACCAGAGCTAGCCTAGAATAATCTACATAAACCAAAAATGATGTGAAATAATTAAGATTTGACTTATATTAGGGTCTGCGAGACTGCGTACAGTATTTCGTTGGTGGACAGTGGACATAAAGGACATATACATGTACATCCTGTCCAAAAGACTCCAAATGCACGTGGACCGGAAGTTCATTTCAAACTTCAAAGTTGCTGAGCGGCGCCATCTATTGACAGCAAGAGAAGTTGCATTGAATCTGGGAAAAAATTGTTTTGAGTTGTCTGCTACATGTATGCTGTGATTGGAAAAAGGGGATCAGGCTGACAATATCTGAACCTTTCCTTGCTGATCCCATAGTCATCAATATGAAACCAAGGTTGGAGACCTATTTGATGCCAAAACTTTATCCACTCGTAGAAGAACTGATTGTCAATGGCAGAGTTGGAATATGCGCTGGAAATATGCGGGTAGTAGATATTCAAACTGGGTAAGTTTTGGAAGAATTCAATGATTTTCGATACAGCTATGGTACCGTAGTACAAACTTGCGTATTGCTTTGTTTTTTTAGAGCCTGTACAATGGAAAAGGGACCTTGTGCCGATAGGTTTAAACTGGTTATACCATATGCTGGGTTATCAGTGACATGTAATATCTCATTATCGTACCTGGTACTTTCATAGTTCGACAACATGATATGGGTTTGTCCGATCACAGTGACATTGACGTTAAGGTTTTAAGGAAACATTAGGGGTGTTCCCTTAGTACGTTTATCAAACTAATAGAAAGAATTATTTTTATTTACGTGTATAATAAGAACTACATTCCCTGAGTCACTATACAAACTAAGTTCGAGCATAAAAACTGGACCTACAGGAAGGGGATATGCAAGTCCAGCTTGCTTAACTGAGAAACTTAAGTTAATCTTAATATTTTTCCTAGGGGAAGTTGCCTTTTTTGGTGATGCACATTTTCCTCCTGATTTTTTGTTTGATGACAAGTCGTTCAAACCCGATCTGGACAGTATTGAAGTAAGTGTGCATTTCGCCAAAACATCCAGTTGTCCATAATAGTTCATGTTTCTTAGGTCAGGCATATTTGAACCATTTTAATAGGCATTAAACAATTGGCAAAGCAACAATTCAAAATCATTGCTTCAGCTAGTTCAGGAGTTGATGAAATTGTATAGAAATCACCAGGTGAAGCAAATTGAAGGCTACTCTCGAGTGCAGTTTGAGTACAATTCCCTCACTCACGAAGCTGGAATTTCGAGTGATGATGTTGAGATTAAAGTACAGAAGGTAAATTGTGAACATTTTATGTTGTAATGCTTTTCATCGATTTTTGAGAATTACAAAACGTTAATCAATTTTCCAGAACCGCAATGAATCCATAAATTTTCTCATCAAGCTTCCTGTAGATTTTTCCAAGATACCATCTATGCCGTGCAGTGTAATTATCATAGTTGTTCTGCTAGAGTGGTAACGAAGTACCTTCATACCAATATTGATATGTTTAATAACCAAACTTAATTTTTAATTTCTAGCAGGAAAATCCAGATGTTAATTCTGCAGTACTTTTGGTTACATTTGTGTCTCCTGAAGGAAAAATAACGCCGCAGTTATTTTTGTCACCACGTGTGGAAGAGTATATATGAAAATGATCATAGATTACTAGGACTTTTTAATATTTTTGTGGGGATTATCAAAATAATTACGTTGGGGCATTTTCAGATCACTTGGTGGTTCATCTTCATTGAGAATTCCTGCATTTCCCAATGGTGGTTGCCTTTTAGATTATGTGCCAAATGTTTGTCAGCTTTTGACTAACAAGGTCTGTCATTGTCAATTTCCTTTGAACCTCGATGTGAAATTATACTGGTTCTGCATTGCTTGATTTTATTTCTAGGTTGATCAAATCGTCAATGGTTTTGAAAAAAGGAAGGACTACTTTTCAGCGTTTTTGAGCCATTATGGAAGGTGAAAATTCATTGATTTTTAATTATGATTTTGGGTAATTAACTTTACAATGTGTTTTATATTTAGTATTAATAGCTTAATAACATATTAGATCTGTTCTCGAATATGACGCCACTGGATTTACAAAAATGTCATTTCTGATGGAATCAATGGACTTTCACTTCTTGTTGACAAGTACGTGTATGGAAATTTTTATTCATACATTTGTAATTATTAATAAAATTTGATTGCTTCCACTTATTGTAATCTGTTCTACGTTAATTTCACGACTCTGATGCGTTTTAATCATTCCATTTGTTAAAATATAGTCGAGGTGCCAAGATATTTCCCTCAAGAAAGTCCGGTTTTCACTTTCCAATCTGTATATCATTCCGACGTCCGTGGGCGCCCCTACACAGCCACACGGCAGGACTATCCCTACAGTCCCCGTTGGAGTGGAGATGAAATGGCTCAGAGAGCCAAGTATGATTTTCTTTGATTTTTGAAAGGATTATTTTGATGATATCCACATATTATGTTGTTAAGTCAACAGAGATGGTTTAAATTTCCTTTTCTATAAATCGGTGCTTGTCTTGTTTAAAATTACATTCAAATTTTAAAATAAAGCATGTCTGTCATGAATATGACCTCAAAAATTATAAAGTCATTATTTTATAATTATACTGTAGATTGAAAGCCTAGGAAGTTTGCACCGACAAACATGATTTAACTGCATAATTTTGGATGAGTCCAGTTTATGTTCGCTAAAAGTAATTTATTTATTTTTTCTATTTTTTGTTTTAGGCTTTTCATGCTTGAATATATTCCCACTTTCCAGAAAAATTCCATTACAAGAATAAAATAGGTATTTCAAAACAACTAATTTGGTTTTTTTTTCTTAATTTATCGTTATAAATATATAAGGCGTGATTTGTATGACGTTACAATATGATGTTAATGATTATATTACAATTAATAAAAAATAATGTAACAAAGAATTTTTTTCTATCGATGGCAGGTGTTTGAAATTCGCACTTTTTTCAACACCACTTTAATTGAACAGTCAATCACTAGATGGCGCATGCGATACGAAAATGGCGGGAAATGTTTAATTTTGTCTGCTTAGGACTTGGGCAGATGAAGACAAGTTTGTTTTGTCACAATCCCTGGTTTTGTTGAATCGTACTACGGTTGAATCTAGTTAGTGCTATGAGAAGATTCAACTTAGATGTAAGGCTCAGTGAAGAATTGAGGAATGGTAAATTGATCTAGTAGGATTCAAATGTTAATCTCTTCACATTTTTCTAACCATTGCATTATGTGTAATAGAAAAGCTGCTGACTGCCACTCAACAACTTGAAAACATGTCATGGTTTGACTGTGTGAAAGAAACTCCTGGTTTGGGAATTTTAAACCTCGGATGCCCAATTCTTAATAAGTTTATCAAGGGAGGTTTGCCGTTTAAAGGTATTACAGAAATTGCTGGTGAAAGTTCAAGTGGGAAAACGCAGATTTGTTTGCAGTTGGCCATGATGGTTCGAGCACCCGTTGAAAGACCTGAATCTCACAGAGGTGAATATCACAAAGTTTTCCTTTATGTGAACTAATTTGGAACTTGCCATCTCGTTGTTTTTGTACAAACAACAAGTAAATTTATTCACGGTCCACAGTGATGAGATACAATCCGCACAGTGTTTCGAGACTTGTAGCACCTGATGACGAGATTCATTTCTCGAAACGTTGTGCGGATTGTATCTCACCGCTATTGACCTTGCATTATAAGTTGAATAAAACATCTTGTTTGTTCATTGTTTTTTCAGTATTATTCGTTTGTACCGAAGATCCATTTCCCATCAGAAGGTTATGTCAGTTAACAGACAGTAATGCACAATTTAAAGGGTTTTCAAAGCTGATAATGGATGGTATAATTATTGAACACATTGCAGATATTGTAAGTACTAAGTTGCTCATCTGTGTTATATAACTGATACTGCATGGTACCATACATTTTATTTTCAAATTTTCATTCTTATTTTTAATATATACATGTACTATAAAAGGAGGACCTGCAAAGATATTTGGAAAGAAAACTGCCTATTTTGGCTCGACAACAGAACATCAAATTACTTATAATTGATTCGATTGCTGCACCATTTCGATGTCATTATGGGGGCTCCGAAGCAGCACAGCGAGCTCAGAAGTTGTATTTAATCGGTAGTATGATGCACAAATTAATCGAGGAGCATGGATTAGCTGTAGTTTGTGTGAACCAGGTTTGTTCACTGTACGTGGTATGCAAATATTTGCATTTTCAATGTGATGAATATTGAAATATTGAAATTTTATTTGTAGGTTACTGATGTGCTACAAGACGATGTCAGACCAAGGTCATTGAATCGAATATGCGCTCCTTCACTTGGCTTGGCATGGTCCAATATTATTAACACTCGCATAATTGTTTCCAGAACATCAGTATTTTGTGAAAGGGAAAGCTGCGAGTATTCTGGTGCAGTTATTCGAAAATTGGACGTTGTTTTTAGCCCGTATCTACCCCCCAGCAGTTGTTATTTTGTAATTAATTCATCAGGTGTACATGCCCTAAAAGAAAACGAAATTACATAACTAATATACTGTACATGTATTGAGTAACGATTTACATGTAATAATAATACTACATCAGTGTGAAGATTGTGCATTAGTTTCTGGTATTTTTGATAATCACTTTCCTTTTAGTTGTAAAGAAAGTCTGAGGAGAATAACTTAATGGTTTATGATAATAGGAAGAAATAGGAGATGACAATAAAACATTTACATTTGGCCTTGATCATGATGAGGGCCAATAACTGAAGACGTCATCAAACTTGATTTCCGGTGCTTGGCCGGTGTCATAATTTAACTTCCGGTAGCCATCTTGGGTTGGCTGCGCTTGTTTAGTGTTCATAGTTGTGCTTCTCATTTTCTGTTGAGTACACAATTCTAGAGGTAGTTATTTCGTAGATTTAAGCGCAAAAGCTATCGAAATGGATGAGGAATATGATGCTATCGTTCTAGGCACGGGCCTGAAGGTATGTAGCCTTAAAATTTCAAAAATAAAAGGGCCGCATTATAAGTGTCAATTCGTTTGATTGTGAGGCCATTTTGTTTTTTATACCGGTATGCCTGCGTTTACAGTTAAGAAATTTAAACTTTTCTGTATCACACAATCAGAGAAATTAAATTAAACGGCGTGAGTATTAACTGAGTTCAAGCTTGGTTAACGTAAAGTTTCAGGTTAAGACGATAGGCCTAATGTCATATTCGCGTCCAGCTGTTTCTTATCTCGAATGTATAGGTTTACGGACATAAATATGCCTGTTTGCATCGTTTAGGAATGCATTTTAAGTGGAATGCTCTCAGTGAGTGGGAAAAAGGTACTTCATATGGATCGTAACAAGTATTATGGTGGAGAAAGTGCCTCTATCACCCCTCTGGAAGAGGTACGGTAAATTTTTCTTATTTACCAGTGTTTAACAAAAATAAGTTGAGCCAACTGTTTATAAACTGTGTTAATTTTAGCTGTTCACTAAGTTTAAAATGCCGGCTCCATCTGAAGAATATGGCCGTGGAAGAGATTGGAATGTCGACCTCATTCCCAAGTTTTTAATGGCCAACGGTATTTAATCATTATTCTGACGTTTCATATTTAAAACAAAAGTAACAATATGTTATGCATATCAAACGTATCTGCTTTTATATCAGAGTGTATGTTTATGAGTGTGTCTGTAGTACCGTACTTTGTTTTGCATGAAATGAATTTGCACGTCTGCAGATTGGTTTGCGCATAAAAATGCGCAGCCAGTTTCACTAGAGCTTGAAGTTGAGAAAACTTCACGCAAAAATCGCTTGAGTGTGCCCTAAATAATTGTATGAAAATGTTCAGCAGAATCCAATTATGTGGTGGAACTTGCGCTTGTTTTTTCTTCTTCTAAATGATTGTTTAGGATATGGAAAGACTTGGTGATTGTTATCGAAAGTTAAAACACACCTTTAATTCCATTTATTATAAAAAATATGCATTGAACAAAAAAAAATGTTGTGCAATGCTTTTTGAATTATCTTGCCCCCATATGACTGACCTGGTATGTAGGCCTAATCTGTGACATTACTTGTTTTATTGCTCACACTACAGTATAATTATAATGTATAATTATAATTTAAATAACAATTTTAGTATTACTAGGTCTTCACATCTTTGACACAGATTGTGTGAAAATTTCATTCATAATGACTAACTTTTGAAGTTCTCTATAATCGTTAAATGGTTATTTACACCAGGGCAGCTGTCAACAATTTACAACTGTTTTATTTTCGGTTTCTACTGCAATTGTTGGCATTCCTAATTATATTCTATGTTTGTGTTGTAGGCCAGTTGGTCAAATTGCTCATCCATACTGGTGTAACGCGTTACTTGGAATTCAAATCTTGCGAGGGTAGCTATGTTTACAAAGGTGGCAAGATAGCCAAAGTTCCGGTTGATGAAAAAGAAGCTTTGGCTTCCAGTAAGTTTTGACAACTTTTCTTCTAGTCTGGTACCATTTTTTAATGATTTATTAACCTGACATACTTCTCTTTAGATTTGATGGGGATGTTTGAAAAGCGCCGCTTTCGCAATTTCTTAATGTTTGTGCAAGATTTTAGAGAGGAGGACCCGAAAACGTGGAAAGATGTGGACCCTATCAAGACAACGATGCAAGAAGTTTATGACAAATTCGGCCTAGATAAAGATACTTGTGACTTCACTGGTCATGCATTGGCTTTGTTCAGAGATGATGAGTAAGTAGTCTATCATGGCATTTTTGAGTGTTTATAGCAGTATTTCAGAATTAGTAAGTTGCATTGCCTTGTTTCATGTAATTTACAGTTACCTTAGTGGACCTGCAAATGAGACCATTCGTCGCATCAAGTTGTACAGCGACTCCTTGGCTCGTTATGGCAAAAGTCCATATTTGTATCCACTTTATGGACTAGGGGAACTTCCTCAAGGTTTTGCTAGGTATGATTTATTCAGCAAGAATGTTTGATGTACATTTTGTTTGCCTGTCTTAATTTACAACTTTGAACGCCTTTGCATTTTCAGATTAAGTGCAATCTATGGTGGCACGTATATGCTGGATAAGCCTATTGATGAAATCATTTATGAAAATGGTTGTGCAATAGGAGTGCGGTCAGGTGAAGAGATTGCCAAGTGCAAACAAGTTTATTGTGACCCATCTTATGTGTTGGATAGAGTGAAGCAGGTGGGGAAGGTCATTCGTTGCATATGTTTGATGGATCATCCCATTCCAAACACCAAGGATGCATTGTCTTGCCAGATTATTATCCCCCAGAAGCAGGTTAACCGAAAATCTGGTAAGCATTCCTTTTTTTGCTATTGAATAATGTTTTTGAACTGTCATTGATAACTTATTTTTATAATAATAACTAAAACCACTAATATTGTAGACATATACATTTCCCTGGTATCTTACACTCATCAAGTGGCAGCTAAGGGCTGGTTCACCGCGATGGTCAGTACAACTGTCGAAACTTCTAATCCTGAAGCAGAAATTAAACCCGGTATAGATCTGCTTGGTCCCATTAAACAGAAGTAAGTGCTACAGAAAATTTTCATTATGTGACGTTTTGCTCCACTAGATTTTCTTATTAATTTTGTCGCCCATTCATTTTGTAGGTTTGTTATTGTCAGCGATCTTTTTGATCCTACGGATGATGGAGCTCAAAGTCAGGTGAGAAAGAGTTAAGGTTAACAGGCTAGCGTGTTACTCCCTAAACATTCAATTTACAGCCATGCTAAAACCATAAATCCATTCTAAAACACTAAAAATTTTCTAAGTTACACAAATGTGTTTTAGTTATTGCGACAATTTCTAAATTGTTTTAGCTTTTTTTGCTTAACTGGTAAAGAGCATCCCATAATCTTCATATTGAACACATGTAAATAATTTATGCAAAATATTTTGCAGGTCTTCATTTCCAAATGTTACGATGCTACATCTCACTTTGAAACGACTTGCTTAGATGTGTTGGATATTTTCCGACGTGGCACCGGTGAAGATTTTGATTTCTCAAAGGTGAAACATGATCTTGGCGATGAACAAGATTAAGTTTTGTTTGCTTTTATCAGCAAAATGAGAAGAATACAGCAGTTTCACCCACTCCTGTTAAGCTTAATTTCTGTTGTCTCTTTTTCTACTTTGATTGGCTTCTGAACATATACCTGAATCTGACCATGCACTCGTCTAGCAGCATTCCATTAAATTGATAACGAGTCCTCAGTGGATAAGGGCACATTGATCTTGTATTTTATTTCCAGAAATTGGCCAATGTTTTTGTTCTTAAAGGATTCCTGTGACAAGTAATGTCCCTTGACATCGACCTTTCATTGCAATTGTCCATGCTTGTTTCACACGATTGCATTGGTTTAAAGTCTAAATCGAGAGACTAGATTTTAATCGCAATTACAACGACATAGATGAAGAATATTGATCTGTGCACCACTGTCCTTCCTCGTTGATCTGTTCGAAATTAACGCTTAGATATATATAATATGAGGCACTGCTGTCGTCGTCATTGGTGTGTTCTACTCGTATAACTATTAAGGCAAAAAAATGTTGGTTTTCAAATTTGTATTCACAGCTAAAAAGACGTGCTTAATAATAGAGGAGTACCAAGTAACGCGATATCTAATCTGCCCCTTACCAACTGGAAAAGCCAATCAAGTTTTTGCCTTTATACTTTTCGCCTGTGTAATCAGTCACACTGTTCATTTAATGGCTTGAATAAATCCTGTTCCATAACAGTAAGTTACACGCGTTTTGGACCAATTGATAAAACGTAGCTGTTATAATTAGAAAAACACTGCTGAGATTAGTTTCCTAACCCAAGCATATCATTCCAGCTTTTATGAATGAGGGCCCAGAGAACAATTTACTCGGCATCGAACACATAGCAAATGATCACAGTTTTTTCCCTGGTATAGACGTTGGACTCAGTTGGTAAGTTGTCAAAGTACCTAAAACCAAAAAAGTTTTGTGACAGTGGCAAGCTAATCTAGCACACAAGCACGTAAGGCCTGCTGCGATTATACACCAAGGTATGAAATCCATTGTATATTGCCCACCCTTCCTATAGCATAAATATAGACTCGTCCGAAAATTTTTCTTGTTGAACTTTTGTTTACATCGACCAGCTGATTCCTAAGTTGACCATCAATCGGGTATGTTGGCACCGCCCAGAGCTCTTGCACTGACTTTCTGCTTCTCAAGTGGGGTCCACTACCACAGATTTTGAAAGGTTGGGATTCAGCGTTCGTTCAATTTGCTTTCAAAGTTATTTAAAAAGTGGTATTGTATTGTAATTGTCGAAAAATGCGAATTTTCGTGGTGTAATTCAAGCGCGTTGGGCGTGACCAGCCTGCTCACGTGACCAAGACATCTGATTGCTCGCGGATCCGCCATTTTGTCGAAGAAGAAGGTTGAAAGCTTATTTTGTCCCTGTGGTGTTTTCGACCTATATTGGGTTTTCATACAGCTGTTTGCTCCCCGAAAATGTCCTCGCCGAGCGCAGGAAAGAGACGGATGGATACCGATGTCATCAAATTGTATCCTTTTCGCTAATCTGGAAGTTCTTTTTGTTCTTTCCATGGCGAATGTGTCAACGAAGGGCCTGGTTAGGGATGGGATGTACAGCTGGGTGATTTTTGATAGGAGGTTTCACATTTTCTTGCCAATTTTATTTGTCAAGTTTATAAATAGTTTCACTACATTTGATTTTCCGTCGATTTCCTACGGGGGCTTCTACTTTCGTTACCTTGGATTTTTTGGTCCGAGCTTTTTCACCTATCTGTTTTTGTGAATTTTTAAACTTCACCAAAATTAGACTTGAAAATTACCTTCGAGAAAATGTTGAAGTGACATCAAATTAATTTTCCTTGACTTTCCTCTAAGAATCGAAAGCAAATACGAAGTGACGATTTTAGGTGGTCTAAATGAATTCTGCGTGAAATTTTATGGACCAAGGGGAAGTGAGTATGCATATTGCATTTTTTTCCAACCGGGTTACATAATAGGTATTGCAACTGTACGTACTTCATTTCCTCCTATAAGTACCATAGCTCCATATACAGCCATAGCTACTACATTTGAAACATACCTTGCAGCTTACTTGAGTTGAGAGCGGTCCAAAAAGATACGATTTGATGTTACCTTGAAATGCATGTTTTTGATCAACATTTCTATTAGTTGTGATTTTGGGGGTTGCAATTCGCAGATGTGGTAATCAGGGATGGCAGTGGAGTTTGTTGGCATTTAGAGGGTTTATTTTGTTACGTTCACTCCTTTGCTGTAAGATCGAAGTACGTGAATTGACGGTTTGACCTTAATGAATTGGGGAAGGTCGAGGGGTGAAGGTGATCCTGCTCGTTCAAGACTTGCCAAGAAAAGCCAGATAATGGCAAGGATTAATGGATAAGCTTTAAACAATTTTGACACAAGGGTAAAAATTAGGCCTTGTGTTAAATCTGTTTGTGCATTAATGATGTCAATGTAATTCCCCCCCCCCCTCCCTCATCCTCGTTAGATTCTGAGTCGTAGCCTACTTTAAAAATAGACATTTTGGTATACTGTAAAAACGTGTGTTATTGGGGATCGCCACTGGTTGCGCATTCCTTTGTCAATGTGATTCTAAAGATGAGTTTCAAATTGATATTGTGTGTGTTATGGATGTATCATCTATAAACATTGTTTGGACCAGACCCAACCCAACCCCCAAGTATTACATCTATACAATTGTAAACTCTTAATTTTTTCGTTTGTTGGATGATCCACAAAATACCTTTAGGTATGGACGTTTTGATTTGGCCAAACAAACACTAAGGTGATTTTTCAATTTTTTGTAGCCCCATACGAAGGTGGCATTTGGAAGGTTAGGGTTCATTTACCTGAACATTATCCTTTCAAGTCTCCATCTATAGGTAATTGATTGTCAGTTTCTTTTTTATTTGGGAGAATCACATGTATGCCTACAGTTTGTTTTGTTGACATAACCATCTGTTTTTCTAGGATTTATGAATAGGGTTTATCATCCAAATATTGACGAAGCGTAAGTTTTTTACGGAAAATATTCTTATTGTAGATAACTTCTTTTCATATTTGTTAATGTGTTTAGGTCTGGTACTGTATGCCTAGATGTGATTAATCAAGCTTGGACTGCGTTGTATGGTTAGTCTAGATTCTTACATTTTTGAATGAAGAAACTATTAACTGCAACACGATGCAATATCCATTCTGTATTTAAATTTTGTTTCCTTCTAACTGTCACTGAAAAGATTTGTCAAACATCTTCGAGTCCTTTCTTCCCCAATTACTGACGTATCCAAATCCAATTGATCCCTTAAATGGAGATGCAGCTGCGATGTACCTTCATAAGCCAGAGGAATATAAAAAAAAGGTTCAAGGTAGTTGGCATTATTTATTTATTCATGAAACAAAAAGAATAGACTTGGCAGACTTCCTTTCACCACGAACCTGTAGCAAAATAATTCAATGTTATTGTTTCAGAATACGTTAAAAAGTATGCCACGGAGGAAGCTTTGCGGGAGCAAGAAGAAGAACAAGAATCTAGCAGTGAATCCTCCATGTCCGATTTCTCAGAAGACGAAGCTCGAGATATGGAGTTATAACAGCAGTTGGGGGTCTTGCATAACCATTTGCTTTATAAACCAGAGGTCTGATCAGTCACATCTGATTAAGAACTATAACGACATGCGACCATCGTATGAAGAAATAAAGGAACCAAACGTCAACAGAGCAAATCGACCGAAGGAAAGGAGAAGCAGGACAGGTTATAGACCTTCATTTTGACACCCAAGAGGTAGTATCATTACATATGTCTTGTGCATTTTCAATGCCTTTTTTGTTAAAGACGAGAAGTGCTTGTATTGAATGTCGGGGTTGCCTGTGTGATCTTAATCTTTTTTTCTTCTTTTTTCCCATGCCAATATTGTTATTGTTGAATAGATGTTATTATTTGCTGCTGTTGAACATTGAAACGAGATCGTTATAGCTTATGCCAGTGATGCTTAAAATGCAGTCTTTGGATTAGCAAAGCGTGAATCGTGCTTAACTGTGAGGAGTGTCCGAATTAAGAATGTAAGGCCTCTTCCTTCTACAGTTTATTTCAAAATAATGCCTGTAAATTTATCCCTATATCGTCGGAAAAACACGTTCCGATATGGATGTTTTATATAAAAAACTCCTTTTAATTTAAAAAAATGATAAAAACGAGCTGAAGTAAGCGTACGATTGGTTTCCACGAAGCTTTCTGATTTCATGCGCATTTCTTAAAGCTAAATACTGATAACACCATGCTCCGCTTAAGTTAAACAGGTTCTATTGGAGAACATAATGCCATCCACTCATGAACGCCTGCTTTAATCTCCGATTAAATCGTGCAGCATGGGGTGACCAGTCCTAAGACTTGAGTGTTGTCTGCTGTCACCATTTGTCATTGTAAATATATATATTAATCTTAGTCTTGCTAATGTATGCCTCCACAACCAGTTTCCCTTTTAGCAGACCTTTCTTAAAAGCTTAAGATTGTACATTCATAATTATGGGAAATAAAGTGTTGTCTTTTATTCTTCATAAAAGGGCCACAACCTCGCTTTGAATGGAGTTTTGCGACGAAGCCAAAGTCTTTACAAAATTTACTTTTTGTACTCAGAGGACTGAAAGGAACAGGTTGGTCTTAATAATGCTAAATTACATATACATAATAATGGGAAAAAAAGTTAATTTAACATGAATGCTGAATTTCTCTGCAAAATGTTAATTAATCTGAAGGGGGGCAGGCTTGGTTTCACCTGAGAGATAAGAGATCATAAGACAAGCTTGTTTTTTAAACTTTTCCATAAACTTGTCACATACATCAATCATGTTGAAAAATTCAGTTTTTACGTACAATGACGACCTAAAATTTTACAAAAAAAATTAAATTTTTTGGAAAAATGTCACAAGTATTAATTTTCAATATATAGAAAATGCGAATTTTTAGTAATTTATAAAATGTGCCCTGTATACACAATTTACTGATGAATTCACAAAATTCTCTTCCAGCAGATTTCTGATGTAAATAATCATACCATTGAACTGAATTCTCATGGTGCTAGATTTACCAAGTCGATCTATGCAGCCAAGAGAAACCAGTCAACAGTATGACAAAATATCTGAAGTTGCATCCAAATGAGTTTTTGTCCCTGTGGATACTGAATTCAAAGTCTATCAAGAACAGACTCGACAGTACATAAAATCATGCGTGAATAACCTGAAATTAATTCCCGGTGGCCTCTTTGACATGTTAGACAGAATATTTTGCAAGTAGTTCGATTTTTCTTCAAGCTGTACAGAAATATTGTTAAAAAGAGAGAATTTCAATCACTGCAAAAATACGAGGAAATCTCAACTGCATCTGGCGTGCCGCACAACGTCCTTCCCAAACATCAGTTGTTTCCATGACAACCAACGTCTCTTCCGGTTTAGTAATGTCAGCCATTCAGGTGGTTCAAGAATTGCTTTTTATTGAGCGCCATTTTTAAGTCACTCGTAAGATCCTTCACTTCATTTGTTGTTCCTGTTCTATGTTTATATCAATGGTATGTGGCACTAGAGGCACTCAGTGCCCAGGTTATGCATTAGAAACAAAGTTCATAAAATCGTGTTAAGTTGAGAATCGTGATTAATTTCAAGAAGATCTTAGTAAACTCTTGGTTTGAAAAGAAGGCATTCCATTACAGTATTAGGTAATCTTGCTTTGTATTTGGTTGTTGTATCTAATATAATACTATGTTTAATAGACATACCAAGTTTATGTAGCATGTCCAATTTAGCCAATTGTTGGATGCATGACGGTGGAAGTGTGAGTGGGTGAATACGCATGAACGAGCTGAAACGAAAATATGAAAACGAGGTTTGTTTATCTCTGGTCATATCTTTGTGATCTATATAAATGAATGGTGTACTTTTATGATCATCCTGTAATCAACAGATTCTCAGTAATATCGAAGTAAAAATAATTCACGCAACTGTAAAGCTTGCCCAGTAATTGAAGCAATGGATCAGGTAAGTTTATAAAACTAGCATTTGACCACAGTTTTCAACTAAGGTTATTTTGTCATATTCATTTTAAGCGTTTCATTTTGGTCCAACGTTGAGCTCATTTTGGTCCAACGTTGAGCTCATTTTGGTCCAACGTTGAGCTCATTTTGGTCCAACGTTGAGCTCATTTTGACGTGGTTATTTCGCCACGATTTTCAAAACTGATTTTTCGACGACTTTAAACCTAACTGAATTTTTCGAGCTTTTTGAGCTCATTTTTCCACTTTCTAAATTCGTTTTGCCACAATTTCAATTTTTTTTTTGTTAGTTTTTCATCGCATTATTGCGCTTAAACCCATACAAGGATCCTTCAACAAGTTCATGCTGCTGAAGCACTATCTTCGAAAGTCTTCGAAATGGTCATTACGCCTGACCTAGAATATCCTGTGATTTACATGGGAATGTGCAAGAGACCGACTGCAACGATGTCTTGCTCGATTTTATCAACCTGATACCCTCGGCCTGCTGGTTCAACGATAAGTTTTTTTGGTTTTTTCACAATTTTCACAATTTTTTATGCGTTCTAAAATTTTTAATTTGGCTATAAAAGCCAAAGTTTTTAACAAAATGAGCTGATTTTGGGCCCATTACATTCGTATCGTTCTGTACTTTTATATTCCTCCATTAACATTGCCCAAAAGTAGCTCATTTCAGCAACAATTTTGGTTTTTATAGCTAATTTTCCCAATATATTGAGTTTTGAAAAGTTTATTTTGGCTGTAAAAGCCAAAGTTGTTGACAAAATAAGCTGATTTTAGGCCCATTACATTGGTAACGTTCTGTACTTTCATATTTCTCCATTAACATTGCCCAAAAAGAGCTCATTTTAGCAACAATTTTGGTTTTTATAGCCAATTTTCCAAATTTTTTGCGTTTTGAAAAGTTTATTTTGGCTGTAAAAGCCAAAGTTGTTGCCGAAATGAGCTGATTTTAAGCCCATTACATTCGTATCGTTCTGTACGTTCATATTCCTCTATTAACATTGTCCAAAAGTAGCTCATTTTAGCAACAATTTTGGTTTTAAAGCCAATTTTCCCAATATTTTGTGTTTTGAAAAGTTTATTTTGGCTGTAAAAGCCAAAGTTGTTGACGAAATGAGCTGATTTTAAGCCCATTACATTTGTATCGTTCTGTACTTTCATATTCCTACACTAACATTGCCCAAAATTAGCTCATTTTAGCAACAATTTTGGTTTGTATAGCCAATTTTCCCAATTTGTTATGCGTTTTGAAAAGTTTATTTTAGCGGTAAAAGCCAAAGTTGTTGACGAAATGAGCTGATTTTGGGCCCATTACATATGTATTGTTCTGTACTTTTATATTCCTCCAATAACATTGCCCAAAAAAAGCTCATTTTAGCAACAATTTTGGTTTTAAAACTAATTTTCCCAATATTTTGTGTTTTGGAAAGTTTATTTTGGCTGTAAAAGCCAAAGTTGTTGACGAAATGAGCTGATTTTAAGCCCATTACATTTGTATCGTTCTGTACTTTCATATTCCTACACTAACATTGCCCAAAATTAGCTCATTTTAGCAACAATTTTGGTTTTTATAGCCAATTTTCCCAATTTTTTATGCGTTTTGAAAAGTTTATTTTAGCGGTAAAAGCCAAAGTTGTTGACGAAATGAGCTGATTTTAAGCTTATTACATTCGTATCGTTCTGTACGTTAATGTTCCTCCATTAACATTGCCCAAAAGCAGCTCATTTTAGCAACAATTGTGGTTTTTATAGCCTATTTTCCCAATATATTGCGTTTTGAAAAGTTTATTTTCGCTGTAAAAGCCAAAGTTGTAGCCGAAATGAGCTGATTTTGTGCCCATTACATTCGTAATGTTGTGGACTTTCATATTTCTCCATTAACATTGCTCAAAAAGAGCTCATTTTAGCAACAATTTTGGTTTTTATAGCCAATTTTCCTAATTTTTTATGCTTTTTAAAAAGTTTATTTTCGCTGTAAAAGCCAAAGTTGTAGCCGAAATGAGCTGATTTTGTGCCCATTACATTCGTAATGTTGTGGACTTTCATATTTCTCCATTAACATTGCTCAAAAAGAGCTCATTTTAGCAACAATTTTGGTTTTTATAGCCAATTTTCCTAATTTTTTATGCTTTTTAAAAAGTTTATTTTAGCGGTAAAAGCCAAAGTTGTTGACGAAATGAGCTGATTTTGGGCCCATTACATATGTATTGTTCTGTACTTTTATATTCATTCATTAACATTGCCAAAAAGTAGCTCATTTTAGCAACAATTTTGGTTTTAAAGCTAATTTTCCCTATATTTTGTGTTTTGAAAAGTTTATTTTGGCTGTAAAAGCTAAAGTTGTTGACGAAATAAGCTGATTTTAAGCCCATTACATTTGTATCGTTCTGTACTTTCATATTTCTTAACTAACATTGCCCAAAATTAGCTCATTTCAGCCACAATTTTGGTTTTTATATAAAATTTTAAAAAAATTCTGCGTTTTGAAAAAATTTTTTTTGGCTGTAAAAGCCAAACTTGTTGACAAAATGAACTGATTTTGGGCCCATTACATTCGTAACGATCTGTACTTTCATATTCTTCCATTAACATTGCCCAAAAGTAGCTTATTTTAGCAACAATTGTGGTTTTTATAGCCAATTTTCTCAATATATTGCGTTTTGAAAAGTTTATTTTGGCTGTAAAAGCCAAAGTTGTTGCAGAAATGAGCTGATTTTAAGCCCATTACATTCGTATCATTCTGTAATTTCATATTCTTTCATTAACATTGCCCAAAAGTAGCTCATTTCAGCCACAATTTTGGTTTTTATATAAAATTTTAAAAAAATTCTGCGTTTTGAAAAAAATTTTTTTGGCTGTAAAAGCCAAACTTGTTGACAAAATGAACTGATTTTGGGCCCATTACATTCGTAACGTTCTGTACTTTCATATTCCGCTATTAACATTGCCCAAAAGTAGCTCAT
>JAQFYZ010001066.1:0-28087 GCA_034695085.1 Cylindroiulus punctatus
AGAGGCCGACCCCCCCCCCCCCCCTTCCCCCTTCCCTCTCCCTAGCAAGATTTCTGCCTACGCTCATGAGTGCGGTTAAGTAATCAGAGTGAAGTTAATCTCGACATTGACAAGTGGGTAACACCACTTTTACCATACACGCGTGACGTATGATATGGAAAAATGCATAATACAAAACATATTGAGTGAATTGTTTCGTCTCAACATTCAATTTTATTTGGGTAATTAGTCTTGACTCTTGATCTCTTAAGCTTTAACTACAATTCGTCGATTGAGTTTAGAAAAACGTTCAATAATATATTAATTTGTTATCAACTTAGCCAATCATTGCTCACATCATCCAACGATATCAACGTAGTTACACAGAGCTATTATATAACAGTTGACGACAAAACTGGAGAACATTATGCTATTCTCACCTTAGATGGCACAAATTCCAATAATCAAGAGAGTAAGCCGACTACAGAAGACAGTATTTGGTATGCCTAGATAATAAATCTCAGAGTTTATTGGATAAGATAGTTGGTGGAATTTTTGTGGAAAACTTACTTGGTTCTTGTCTATGGTGATTCAAAACATTTTTCTGATATATACCTACCAATTTGTTCTGACTGACACATTATATTCAAAGGCCTCTGTTAGATCTGTTTGTTGAATATATTCGTTTGCATATCTTTAATGGGTTTCCTGGACATTTGCAGTATCAACAATGAATCTGAAAGCGATAAAGATCTCGGTAATGCCTTTGAGCGACAAAGAATATCTCAACACCATTCACCAATGGCCACACTGCAGGTAATGAGTGCAGTTTCATGAGTTCCGTTTTCGTACTGAATTTAGAAATTTCGAGCTACACGTAAACGAAAAATTCATTGTTTTTCTTACATTGTTTTTCTTGAATGTACGAAGAAGGGTATCTGTTAAATTTGAGAAAAAAATATTGGATATACATGTATTTTCTGTATGCCCTGCATCAAATGTGCACAAAATAAGTATGTTTCTAGTATAATTATCTAGTGTACCAAAATGGCACCTGGCCTAGCTGTTTAGATTTATACTTTTTAATGATTTTTTTGATTATTCTTTTGCATTTTTGTGACTAGTCGAATGTAACCTAAAAAGCTGCCCATGAGCATCCCATGAGGGGGCAATCACTGCTAGCCTACGTACCGTTAGGAGAAAATCACTCCCGTTTTGAATCTTGGATGGAGATTGGCAGCACATGTTGTTAAGCCAAAAATAATTATAGTTCGTTCAAGGAAAGATCGAGGAGACTGGGGAATTCGAATGGAAGAATAGGATGAAAAAACCGGTTTTTATATAATCTTGCCAGTCCACTCGTGCCATTTATGCGTCGCAGCTTCTCATCCATCGTGGGAATACCTAATCTATAAGCTGAATCTCTCTGTTTGGCTGTTGCCCAGTCTCCTCTTCTTCCCTAAAAAAATTAAAAGTTCTAGACATTGTTCTGCAATACCATTTTGTCCAAATAAGATGCTGACATTTTATACTTGTAGTATCATACATTTTAATCACATTTTCAATTCCTTGGGAATGTTTTTTTTTTCTCTCTCGTAATTCCACACATTGAATCAAAAGGTGGCGCCCTCCTATGACCAATCTACTCTGCTTGAGAATTCATGCTGTTCTCCTCAATACCATTCCGGTTTGGTTTCCCAGACACCACGCAGCTATGACTGTACTCATCTAGAGTCAAAACGATTCCAGCCCTACTGCGATCGCCCTCTTCAGGCTTCCACTCCTAATAGTTCCAACAACGCTTCACGCAGAGTGAATAAGATGAAATTTGATCAGCAATATGTCACTGCTAAACAAGAATGGGACGAATTATTTTCCTTTTCTTGATTGCATTGCAGATGACTTGTTCAAGTTGTTACAGTTCTTACAGCTCAGTCAGTCTGAATAGTGCAGGAGAAGAAACGTCATCCTCTTCCGACAATGCTTCCCATGTTATGCCCAGGTTCCTCGCTATTCTGTTTCTCTATATTTTATTGCTCATTAATGCTATTTCCTCAGATTTTCTTATTAATTTGGGGAAGCTCGAATGCAATATTATGTCATAATTCTGTGGGGTGAGGGTAGCCAAAGGATGGGGAAAGGTTTAGGTCTGACCAAATGATTTATAAAACAGTAATTCATTCATGTGATACTCTCATCCAATATCACTGCTCTGTTTTCCATTCTTTAGGGTACCTAATAATACTCCAGATAGTAACTTTTCGATGTCATCTCAAATGCCGCCCCCAATGCAAGGGCCACAAAACCAATCGGTTTTCGAATCTTCGATCCAAACATCATCCCAAAGTAGTGACAGTTCATGCATAAGAGAGTTCAGATTTCGTCCGAGGCCAGGCATTGCGACCAACTGCCCTAAAGAAATGCACAATGAGAAAGAAAGATTCCGAAGGTTTTCATAATCCCATTCATGCGCGGTGCCGTATCACTTTTCTTTAAAATCGATCATTAATCTATGTCACAGGGGGTCCTTCCTTTATGGATCCGAAATGTACCCGAAATTGGGCATTTCCAGTCAGTCATACCGCCATTTGTAATTGATAACCAATGCGTCCGGTTCCAATCCTAAAAGAATGACCCTTTTTGTGACATTTAAATCACTTTATTTTAGGGGTCGAATTAAGAAAGCCTGCCTTATGTTGAGAGAAACCGTTCCTGGTCTGTCGGATAAGACTGATAAAGCCACAGTACTTGAAACTACTGTGCGATACATATATCACCTGAAAAATAATGCTGCACAAGGGTCGGATCAGGTTAGAATACTCAGTATGTTCCTTAAAAATCCCCTGCTAGTTGGAAATTTGAGTACACTAGACTACACGTAGACTATGTACAGTGTATGTATTGGTACATATTTTGAATTTCCTGGGGATGCCATGATACGTTCTCAGTAAACTTGGAAATTACACCGGAGCCAACAATAATTGTGATAGTACCTTCATTATAATCGAAAAATAAAAAAGGTTTCTTCGTATACTGAATAATAATGATGAAATGAATCTTACCAATCATTAATAATAGTTTGGCTTCACTAGGGAATGGGGATAATGCGCATTGCTAGAATTATTATTTAGCTTTCCTGCATGGCTTATGTGCAGTGTGTGATTGCTTCTATACAGGCTATAACGTGTTTGCTATTGTATACAAACGAGTGGTGAGCCTTTCATTCCTCCAATTCTTCTTTATGCTTTTATCTTACAGGATTTTCTTGAGAAATCTTATAAATTTTAAGGTGGATTTGAAGTACTTCTTCGGCTTTGCATGAAATCAACTTGCATGAAGTTGAATGCTTCTTTAGACGGATTAGCCTCAAGAAACTTATTTCATTTCCGAAGTATCATCATTCTCGCCAAGCTGTTCTTTGCCAGCATCTTATCCCACTTGCATGGATTTTTCCTTTGGCATTCTCCACTTTCTGCACTTTTTGCATCTGTAAGTTGTTCTGTCTCGTTGATATTTTCCCTGTCAGTGTTTCAAAAATGTTAATTTGCATGCTGCTATTGAATTGACTGCAACTGCCTAATAAAAAAAAATTTGAATGACACTTTTCTATCATCTATGCTAAGATGTTGGCACACTATCGTTAATCGATTTCGACGATCAAGATAAGGTATATTTCGTAAATATTTGGGTAACTTATATAATCATGTTCGCCAGTAGATTATTAAGATACCTTAATCAAAGTAATATATATGCTTTACTTTATACTCTGCTCTAAATGTGCACTATATACATGTATGTACAGTTGTACAATGAGTGATAGTATAGCACACAGGGCCTCAAGTCCTTATTGCTAAAAATCATGTAAAAATGACTAAGTAGCTGAGAAAGGACATTACTGACATTGCTCATAATGATGCGCAGATAAGAAGCGTAATAATGAAGCGAATTAATGACAGAATATATTTTTATTAGCGAGTGATTTCTATATTAGGTCCATACATTTTTTATTTGGTGGAATAATCTGTGTGTCCTAATTAGGCGTTCTTCTTGGTGCTGTCGCTGCTGCAGATCTAAACATAAATATAACAAATCAAAATCACCTATGCAATGAAAGTGCATGTAGTACCATGTTGTGCATGGGGACCAAATGGCCCTACCTTCATGGCCTTTTCCGAGCTGCAAATGAATGTATCTGCAGTTGGGTCAACCTGAAAAGTAATTGTTTCAGGTTTACGACGAGTTTACTACTAAATTTCATGCCTAAATCAGCGACGTTTTTACTCACAGAATTCTTCTTCGCTAGACGGCACTCATCGAAGGCCTTTTTAAGATCACCTTTTGTCTGTCAAAAATTGTAGATATGTCTGTAGCCCAAAACTTACTGTAAACTTTAAACAATGCAAAAATACCATTTCGTAATAGGCTCACCTCTTCTGTAGCGTTCATTTTCTTGATAGCATCATACATTGCCGCGTCATCTATCTGTCCATCTTTGGTAAGCTACGAGAGTGGGAAGATTAATGCTGAAAATGCAAAAGCAGAACATTCGAAAAGCATGTAAAATAAGGAAAAAATTTCTTACCACGTTTTTTCCTTCGGCGATACACATAGCGACTTGCCTTTTTTCCTAAAAAATAAACATATGGTGAATACCAAGTATCAAAACGGAAAGAACTGAGAATAAACCTATACTACTTGCCGTTTCATTCAAAAAGTTTATGGGATCATCCATAAACGCCGCAAAATCACAGTCTCCATTTTTAGTTTTATTTACGCAATCCACAAATAGTTGTCGGTCCTAAGCACGAAGCATTGACGGTAACGGAAATGAAAATATAATAGTTGACATCACAGCAGCAATTTAGTTTGAAATACAATGTATGTCCATGTATATGGAAATTAGAATTTATTGTTGAATGGTTGAGTTTCCAAGCGAGAGAATCACCCTGTATGACTGATACCGTATGGATATAGGGCATACAGGTTAATACCAAGGTGGATTTTCGCTTGATTATTTTAATTTCGATTAAAAACTATCAATCATCAAACTCAACTATGTGATACCAAAGACATTTTTACCTTTAACGGGCAAGGGCACTTTTCCTGAAAAATGAAATGTGTATGGGATTAGACAAAGTTGTTATTATGGAATATGCACGGTGTCTATAAATGATCGGTGTATATTATGATCACAGTTATAATTGCCAATGATTAACTTGGTAGCTATAGAGACACCAAGTTTTTGATATTTTAAGACGTTTGATATTTATACGTTCTAGACATGGCCCTATATAAGCTTACATGTACATGTAGTGATGTTGCATTGAATTGAAACAAATTAACTATGTCTTCTAACATCTTGTGCAGCAATTTCGTGAATATTTGTAAAACTGTAGATATTCTCTTACCTCTGTGCCTTTGAAACTTTCTATCATGCAGACACCAACAAAAACCAAAAATATAGCAAAAATCGCGTTGACTTGCATGATGAATTCAGCGACTTGAATGTTTCTCTGCACAAGGAATAGATAGCTTTGGATGAAGTTCGAATTGAACTGATGTCAAAACACCAGGAATGGTGGGTTTATATAGGGCTGAATTCTGTGAAACGCAAAATACCCCAATACATTCTGCAAACCGCTCCATAATTATCGAAACATTAAAGTTTATAGATATTGAATACGACTTTGGTATTGGGTGCAATGTTTGATGACAAACAGGGCAGGAAACAATTTTAAAATGCCTATGTTTTGTATTTATTATTTTTTATTTTCATGTACGGAGGTGGAATTGCAATGTCGGCTGCATTACCATCTCTGGCCATTGATGAAATCCACATAAGCTTGCAGGAGCATTGTGATTACTATTTGAACGATATTGAATAATACAACTGTATACAGTGTATAGAGTAACCTATTGAAATATATGCGTGTTGTTTCTGAAATGCACGATAGAGAGTGAATTAAAGTGCATATCAATATGGAATGCATGTAATATTACTACATGCATTAATTAAACGGTGGTTCATTGATGAAACATAAACAAAAATACATATGCTTACGAAATTACAGTTTTATTATTCTGTTGACAAATACAGACACTTGTTTTACTGCAAACATACAAAGTAACTTATCAATGTCATCTTGCTCAGTCCATCGAATACTGCTCTTCATTAATCGCATACATATAACAATACATTGTAATAACACATTATACACATGACTACAGAAAACAAAACGTGTTTTCTGATTCGCGTTGATTCAAATCATTTACCGCAGCTCCTTTTGTCAAACAGTACGAGCGTATATCGTTGTCATGGGGCTATCTCCTGTGTTAAAAAAACCGCAATTAAGTTTATTACTTACAAGCTAATCGGTTGTATCTCAAGTCCAATTAAAGCCATCATATATTCAATGGTTGGGGTTTTCGTATAGAGAATTTTTTTTTGCAAAACTCAACTTTTGATTACGCAAACTTTGGTACATTTGCCCTTTGACCTCAAGTCGAGCCAAATTCTTATGTCGCTTTTTGTGTGCTTGTGTCAACAATATACGGTACGCATCATTTCCAGTCCTTTATATCAATGGCATGCCATATATACTCAAATTGTCAGTGTGGTACATAGGTATCTTTATACTCAGTACATAATTGGCGAGTTTCTGTGATTGACCTATGGATTAGAATTTGAACATTTATCCAAAATGGTGCAAATATTGTGGAAAGCGCCTTCTCGAAATTCGCCCTTCCTATTTCGACCAAACTTGGTCAAGTTGATCCCAAGCTCATTTCCACGACAACTTCTTGCCCTAAGCTAGTATAGTCATGGTGACCTGGTCAGTTACATGTATGGTTAGTCAGCCTGTGAGGCTGTGATGGGCTGAAATGCCTATAATAGCCGTTCTGTTATGTTTATGGTTGTATACTAAACTTGAATACTTTTCTGATAACAGAGTGAATATCCAATCCGTCACGCTTCTCAAACATTCTGTAAATGCTAAAAAACAATGCGAGCAAACAATGTTGATTGATCCTTTTACTTTTTTATTTTAATTTTTTTGTGTGAACTTGCATTAACGCTCCATTCTACTCTGTAGATATAATATTTAATGAGTTTCATATGTGTAGCATATATACAGTTTTGTTGCGCAGACTGCATAACTTGATCAAATTTCAACGAAATACAAATACATGTCGTGTAGGTTTATGTAATCATAATTTTATTTTCGCTAGACATAGACACTTTTGCTTCAAAGCAAACATTATTGTATGTCAAAATCTCGCCCTTCATTCAGCATCATCATTATCCTTCTCATCATCATCATTCTCATCATCATCATCATTCTCATCATCATCATTCTCATCCTCATCATCCTCATCATCATCATCATTCTCATCATCATCCTCATTCTCATCATCATCATTCTCATCATCATTATCATTCTCATCATCATCATCATCGCTCAAGCAAACCTAAAAGATAACATTACACGTTAAACATGACAACCGAAGTAAAAAAACGTGTTTTCTGATTCGTGTTGATTTACCACAGTTGCTTTTCTAAAGAAACAGTGCATCGTTTCTGAGGCAGAATTGTCCTGCATAAAAGATATTCAGGTTTAAGTAGGTTTATCAAAGTTTCAATCAAAATTATGAAAGGTTCAATAGCCTTACCGCAGATCCGTGGTTTTTCACACACTTATCCAAAGCTAGGTAAAGTTTCTTAATCGTCTGGAAAAATATGGCGAATGTTTTTCGTGCACTTTTTACCAATTCAAGAAATTCACGTATTTATGCCATCTATATTCGAAACTGAGACCTACTTTCTCTGAAGCAACCATATCCTCGTCAAGAGCATTTCTTACTGCCTCAACATCGAGCTTTCCATCTTCAGTTAGCTGTATCGGGACAGAAGTTTTAAGTGTACCAATTCATAACATTTGTATTAATTCATAACAATAACAGTCTTTAATGTATATATCATATACTCACGAAATCCTTGGCCTCGATAAAACACAAACAGGCTTCATCTTTTTCCTGTTTATGGATATACGTTAATGATTCAATTAGGGTGCATTTAGAGAGAATTAATAAGTTAAATTTAGCTAGGAATTAAGAAATGACTTGCCTCCTTACTGAAATAACTTGGGTTCATCAACTCTGCGACTTTCAAGTCTCCGTCCTTGGTTTGATTCATACAATCAAAAAAAATTGCGTGATCCTGGACGCAAAAAGAGAATATAATAAAATGTGTTTTTAAACTCAGTTTGGTCATAAACATCGTTCTGGGAAAAACAGTAATTAAAATCATAAAATCCATTTGATTAGAATTATGTTTTGACATGCCATGCTGCGTATTGAAAGCATGTTTGATGCACTTTTTCAAAGACGAATTAAACTGTACATTTCTGTTAACGTAAATTTTAAAAATATGTATCCAAGATACGTCATTTTGAGCCTGTTATGATGTGAACGTTTAAATTTTGATTACATTTAAAATAACAAAAATAGTTAGACGAAATCCTAGTCGTTATTTTTTTTTTTTTATATACAGCTTTTTTTTTTCATTTTATGATTGTTTGACGTGAAAATTTATAGTCATACTTTACCTCTGCCGGTGGAATGCATTTCTGAAAAGCAATTAGACAATATAAGTTTTGGATGTTTTATACATTTGGTGTAGATTTTTATTTAACTGACCTCGTCCTGGGCTGCCACCATGCAGACACCAGCAAGCACCATAACTAAAGCAAAAACACAGTTGGCTTGCATGATGAACTGAGCAATATTAAACCAGAATTAGATCTGAGTTTGACTTCTGATGAAGCTGAAGTAGGACTGATGACATCTAACTAGAAAAATCAGCTTTATATAGGATTTCAAAAACAGAAATATCTAACTTGTCCAGCATGCCAGCGATACGATTAACCGAGAACAGCCATTAAAATTGTAATTGAAACTAATCACAGAAAATAATAATTTGCAACTTTCGATTTGGTTTTATTGCACACTTTCCTGTCAACTCATAAACTTATAATTAAGTTTCACCGTCGATGTGCAGGTGTGGTGACTATATATTGAAAAGTAGACCGCATATAAATCAAATGTAGAAGTATGGAATAGAAATTGGTATACTTATATTTGTATTCCTCTGAGTAAATTTCTCGATATTTGGACATGAATGTGATATTTTGACTTGAGTAAAGTTTGGTGCTGCCAATTTTTATTTATGGAAGGGTCATTAAGCCAAGACATGTTATTAAGCCCGGTCATACTGCATTGAAACATGCATGCTGTAATCAGAATAGACGAAAAAATGAATGATATTTCAAAAACCACATTAATCGACCCCGATTTTAAAAATTTCTATTGGGTTCCTGTCGTTTACGTCGGGCGCATTGTATTTTATGCCTACAAAACGTCAGAATATGCTTCATGCATACAATAATGACTATCTTTTTTAATTTGAAAAGAAATTATGTTGTGTATATTGAGTGTGATCATTATACATGCTGTATACATCATACCATGTACGTGTTTAATATTTTGCTGCCCTATATAAACCAAGTATTATAGTGAACATCGCTGTTTTATTAGTCAAACTTGAAGGCTGCTGAACTTTCAAAAGCACTGCATCTTAAATGTTGTAAAACCAGCAAGTTCGTAAATCAATGATGGAAAACCTCACACATAAATTTGGCTTTTTGACATTTGTATTTCCCGCAAATTTGTAACATCTAATTCATACGACGCTTCTACAAACAACTTGTAGCTGTATTTAGTTGTAGCTTTAGTTGACCATGTTGGCATTCTGTATATTCCATGCGTCTATGATAATAGCCAAATCGTTTTAATTTATTGTAGATTTGGCAAAAAACTAATTAGTTTGACCAGGTACTTCAAAACTATGCTGTTTCTCAATCAACGTTGTCTTTTCATACTTTTTTTCCGCAATATTGTTCTTGTTCTCGTAGGTTTTGAAAATCTTCCATAGGATTTTGGAAAAAGATTTTTTCGATACGGATTTGGGAAAGTTAGATTCGTTTTCTTAATTTCGAAATTGTTTCCGGATTTTCTGACACCGCTTTACTTAAGATTCGATCCTGATCCCATGGACATTATGAGAAAGTGGGCTAATCCTAACGACTCTTGAGGTTGGCAGTGATTGCCTGGCAGTTGGGGGCAACATTACCTTGTGTTGATTGGGTTGGGCTAGGTTAAACGCAAAAACAAATTAAAGACTTCAAATTCATAGTGATCTAAGTGCCAAAGTCTAACAAAAGTGCCAAGGCCTTACAATAAATAAGTTATTGTTCAGTTGTTGCACTTGAACCCTGTTGGATTTATTAGGCGCCCTGTAGAATAGCTACATGTATATCACGTACCACCTACATGTAATTTACTGCGACGATCTGGCGTTTTAACATTTGGCAAACATTCTAAACGTGGGTTGTTCATCATTTGTTGTTGATCGTTTCTAGGGATTTGTTTGTCTCTTGCTTGTATCGACAAAAAATTGCCAATAGCGATGCAATTGAAAATTGCATGCAAACAGAGCCAGGCCATCGAAAATATGTGTATTTTTCTTAAAAAATAATGACGACTTCCTGATCCGGTCCATAAAACCAAACGTTTGCTTTGGCCTTGTCGAGACTGGTCTGCTAGGATCTGTTCATTGTGTTGTGCCACCATTGAAGGCTTTGGCGAAAAAAAATGCTGTAATCAAGAGAATGCTTGCAAATGATTGATAGATGTTCAGTTGATGGTAGGGTGTAAATTACTCGAGATACATGTATATACTTTAATATTCATGAAATGCACTGCAACACAGGGTGGTCATAAAGTTCTACCCTCATATAGATATTAGTTTTTGAAGAGTTAAAATTACGAGGGGTAAAATTACAAAAAGGTAGAATACCCCCAAAAGATTTTTTCATGTGTTTGGTTCACAAGGAGCACCATTTTATCCGAAATTTCGTCCTTGCTACTCTAACAGTTTTTTTGAAAATTGATTGTTGTAATCAGGCATGGATATCACCATGTACTGACAACGTTCATACTGTACCTGAGCCCCATGTAAGATACTAAAATCAATATTGAAAACGGGTTAGCGAACTTTCTGAAAATTAATCTCAATACCTGCCAATCAAAACCTATCTGAAATCAAAGCCTATCAGAAACAAAAGTCCAACATCATGGCAACGCTTCCACAGTACGTGCAACCAGCCTACCAAGGGGCCAAAATGTTGTTTAGATGATACATGTATATTCACAGATGGCGCTTTTTGATTTTATCCAACGTCGTCTATATACACGAGAGAAACCTAACAATTTCTTGGTGTTATGTGAGGCACCAGTACATGCATACTCCACCAAATACTAATTTCTACCTGATTGAGTCTGACCCCTGGTTAGCACTCCAGATTTGTGAGTATTATTAATAGACTTTCCCTGCATTGATCTTATCTGGGCAATTACGGATGTGCTTGACTTCTGTCTTTATATGAAATAGATTAGCCGTTATCAAGAGCTGTTTAGTGTTTCATTTGATTGCAGTTTTGCTCCATTGCAAACAGAATGAAGCCTGGACCTTTATCGAAATATCTGACCTCTGGAAAATCCCTCGCAAAATAGCTTTTACAGCCCTGGAACATTTAGTACACATAAAATACAATCCTGTGATTTTTAAAATTGAATTTCTACTCCATAATAAATTAGTAACAAATTATGTTCATCATTGAATACCATGCGAGGTGTTAATGATATGCCATAAGGAGTATACTATTATAACTGAATACCGGAAACGGCTCTCCATAAATAAAATTAATCTAAAAATTGATGGACCTGCTAATTACAATTAAAGATATGATTAATGTGTTAAACGTTCCTGGAATTGTATTTATTTTGCAACAACAAAGTCATTAGGTGGCTTACTCATGTGTAGAATATACAGCGTACAATATACACGTACATTTTAAATTCTTGGCTTGAAACTTATCTACATCATTATTGTTATTATTATGATTATTATTGCATGTTACTATTATTGTGATATTGTTGTTTTTAGTATTCTTATTTTATCCCACGCTCAAACCTGAACAGGACGTTTACTGCCAACATCAATTACTTTGCATTCCTTTGCAACAATTTGCCTTATGATTTCGTTTAATTTTTTTTCATAGTACACTACCATTCCCATGGTTTGATACAAGGCACCTCAAACCTAATGTCAAACCAAAATCTTTGCAAATACCAAATAGCAGTTTAAAACAAGCTTAAAATTTCTGTTTCACGTGTTTTAAATGAATCTAAAACCAGATGCAGCCAAACTCCCACAGCCCCCAAATCAGCAGCCATTGCAGTATTGGTAAAATATAAAGTATAGTACATGACTCAGATAAACAATATACCAGGCAAACCATATACTGTAAAAGTACATGTAATGGAGTTTTAAGGCATGCACTATTGATACAATTTTCGACTTACTACAGTGTGTTTCAAAGTGCAAGTGATGGCGGGTGTCATACTGACGTTAGTCATCCATACAGAATTGATGTACTGTAAATTGGGAATGGGAAATGTGAATCATTTTCTTTCATTGTTTACCGCTCCCATGGTGGATAATCTTGTGTTTTTTGCACTATATCGGTAACGGATATTAATTTTGCCTTATCATTTTTGACAATAACTTTCTATCAGAAAGCACATGCGCATATATCCCCCAAAATTACAGGGTAAATAAGTGTCCAGCTGGGCAGCGACGAAAATGGAGTAATTGTTTGGAACAGCAGCAGTGGTTCCCCAGTGGCGCAATTGGTTAGCGCACGGTACTTATACTGCAGTATTTAGTGGCTATGCCGGGGTTGTGGGTTCGAGCCCCACCTGGGGAAGACTTTTTTAATCCAGATTATTCTATAGCCTTTGTCAAATCGTTACATACCGTGAATGATTAAATCTCTACATCGGCATATTTTGCAATTTTTTAGATAATTTGCGGTCAATAAATTTGCCAATACGCAGTATTCAGACAGGCATATTTCAGCGGTTGATTGAGGTTAATTAAATGAAGTTGCATGATTGAGGTGCGTACGTGGGCCTTATGACCACAAATAGTGGTGCGTTTGAAATTTAATATTTTATTTGCTCTCCAAGTTGCTCGAGGCATTTTTTATTTAGGTTAATGGTTGAGAGGGTAGGTTAGAAAAAGCCAATTCTCAGAAATGATTACACGGCAGTTGCAGTGAATTGCAACGAAAACGACCTACCTATTTAATTCCTGGTCAGTGAAAGATATGCGAGTAACCGAGCGCCATTCTCATTTTTTCAAGGTAAATTTCGCGGTTATCTTGCCCATACCTCTGAAAACTAGACGGAAACGTTAGTTGCTGTTTTTTATTGGGATGATGAAGGACTGGGTTCAGTAATTTTTCGCTAGAATTCTGAAAAAAAATTGTAAACTGTTGCAATGCAATAATGTGGGTGGAGTTCTGGGAGGACAGCAGGTAAAGAATAACTGGTTTAAAACTTTTAAAGCATTTTCGAGTGAGTTTCAGTGAGTGGCCAGTGGGGAAAGGGTCAGCGACACTTTTTCGTTCAAACACATTTGACCCACATTTGATTTTATGCACGTGTGGCAGGCAGGTGTGACGCCATTGTCGACATACATGTACATGTACATGTAGTTAATAGTGTTATTAGGGTAAATCTAAAGGAGAACTTCGAGGGACGGAATATTTGCAAAGATGAACAATTTCACTGGAAATTTTGTCCAAAAATGGACAATGATTTCATCGTCGTCGTCAACAGTTTACATACTGTAGTCGTAGACTGAAAAGGATGCAAATATTTGATTTTGTTATCGCGTGTTTTTTGCCCATATTTACACATTCGATCAACTCAAGTTCCTATCAAAATGTTATCGGTTACGTACAGGGTGCCTCTTCGTTTAGGATTATTTGTGAGTTATTGCGAATTCCACGTCACTTTATTAGCTAGTTTACATATCAAATTATGGCTGTAGAATAACTTTACAACTACATGTATGTATGGGCATTGGGCAGCGTCATTAGCTTTACACTGTGCTTGCTTTTTATTATATACTGCATTTCGACTTTTGACGAGCCATTTTTATCATGTTATTATCACAAGGATACATACATGTACTGTCTGTTTACCCTTTTTCACAGTGCGTCATATTTGATCGCCTAGTAAGTTTTAGTGAAAGTGAGGGGGATGGCCAAACGATGATGTCATCATTGCTGTTTTACAAAACTTTTTAAAAATACATCATTTGTCACCCAGTTTTCAATGAAAAATCGCATATTACGCTCGTTATTTTTAAAATAAGCTTTCATTGTGGCTAATATTTATCATTAATGCTCAAATTTTAATCAAACAAATTCTCAATTCGAAAATCTAAATTTATTCGGTCAATGATTACGGCATCACTGGGAGGTCGGGTCTGAAACAGCACAAATGTTGTGATAGAGGGAGGGGGATTTAAAATTCACGAGCATGTGATGACATAATATTTGAACGCTCCTTACTGTGTAGGCGTACACAGGTGTCATATATAGTTGCCATCTCAATATTGAATCAATCAACTGGGAAAATGCATGTACTAAATCCTTATGAAATTGATGGGAAACCCCATCATGCATTTATGTCTTAAATTTGACATTATTGCATTTGTACAAATATGCTGAAGGGTTATACCCCAGCAGAAGAACATCATAGACGACAATGACAAATCTGACAAATCGTTAATTAACAGGTGATTCGAGCCAACATTTGGTTCCCATTATAGTTCCTTTTAGTTGCCATTTTTCTCATCTTCATATATGGCCGTTTGTGACGTCGTAAAATGTGGCATGCTATTTCAGTCCTCCAAGAACATGTCAGTATCGTAATTCGTAGTATGGGGTGAATGATCCTGATCTAAGTAGTCATGTTGAGTTTGTGACATTAGCTTGCCCTTGTTTATATGCGAAAAGGAAATGAGTAATTCTCTATAGTATCGATGGTGCTCTGTACTAATACTGTAGCTATAATGGGTTTCCTTAATTACGTTTTTCAAGTGCTTTTCTGACATCTACTGTATGCAATAGACCAGATTTTCTTCTTCAATCAATTGAAATGATAGGTGGCTGATTTTTATTTGGCTGGTATTTATTTGAATGAATTTGAATGAATTGTATATATGTTTTCTGCTGTGTTGTGAGCCCTCCTATAAAGTGGTCACATCAACTCACATGTTTGTGATGCACTGTTCCAAAACTTTATTCGCACATACCACTATACATATGTAAAGTATAGTGCTGGTGTATACAAGTACACAGTGCATGTCTTTTGAGAATGTTCGCAGCGCCATAGCATCGGTATAGTTTGTAAAATCAATCAGATTTGATGCAAACCTCTTTGGCCTTTCTCCAATTAACTCAAATGATCAATGACAGTTAAAACAAATCAACATTGTTCATTGAGGATGAAGTAACAGTAAAACAGTTCTTAAAAAATTCAAGACTCCTTTTCAACTCCTCATCAAACTCCTTTTCCTATTTGGATCAGAATATCAACATTTATCGTTTATTGAGAAATGAAAATAGCATACGTTTTGCACTACAATTGACATAATTTTCGTTGCAACTTTTTGGAATTGCAAACACTATAACAGAATAATACAACATGTACGTATCGGTATCCATGACGAATGAAAATTTGAAATGACATCAGATCAGAAACATGACCTCATTTCAAGGAGACGCAAAACACTCGTTAAATGACTAATGCCATGTAAAAAAACATGCGACCTTATACTTTAATGTATGTACATTACTGAGCACTTGAAGGTGCAGGAGTTTCCTAGCATCGTACATGTAACTGCATTTCCAATCATTTGTAGAAATTTGCACAAGGTCTTAATGACACCAAAAAATGAAGCAAAATAGTCGTAACTAAGGTATCGTGTAGAATCGTGTAAATACCATATACAGTATAGGTTCTAAGCATCTTGAAATAAAAGTTATTCTCCCAAATAGTTTTTTGATATTCAGGGGGATCATAAAAACCTATCCTCATTACAAAAATTAATTTTAAAAAACCGTTAGAGCTACCAGGGAAAGGTAAAAGAATGAAGAGTTTTTTATTTCAGGTAATTGGTTTACAGGGAGTGCCGGCAGGTGGCGCTGAGTTCGCTATGCTCAATAAAATCGAAAATGGTATTAACACACATCTACACAGGAAAATCTTCATGATGGTCATTCACATCATGTGACCTTTATTTAAAACAATATCAAATTATGATGGAATTTTCTATGCAAACATGAATTTGGTTAACCAGAGTGGCAACAAACACGTGTTTTGACTGGCTGACGTCACAATACCAATAAAAGATAGAATGAAAATGTGGGCGAATATCAATGCCATGGCCAACTATGCCTCCCTATTTGAGGGTAATCTAAGCTTAAATGTCAATATTAATGGCGGCGCTGTGCACGTGTAGTCTGTCACCTTTGACTAGTTATTTTTTTAATATCAAAGTTTATTTTTAGGTTTTTTTCATTTGCACAAGCTCTATAATCTGACACATGGAAATCGTCTTAAAGTTCAACACACAATTCTGGGCACTTTTAACAATTTAATTGACACTTAGGCGATATTCAATCAATCGTTTAAAGGTCACTATAAGGAAAGATGACATGCCATTACTTTATCTGTTCAGCTTTTTTTTCAATTCGTCATCCAGAGAACCTGCCCATCTTTTACCTTGGGTACTTACTACTTACTGTCTTGGAAATACTCAGAAGAACTTCATTTTGCCCAAGCAAAATAGCACGTAGCCCATTTACTAACTATTGCTCACTGTATTGCGTTTCCATATTTCAATTCTAAATTATTTTCTGACTTCCTTATAACGACTAGGGTCGATCTGCCATCCGTTGACGTTTTCGATGTACGCATCAAACGAAATTATGGTTATTTTTGACGTGGTTAAACGTTTAATGGTTCCATCCTATTTCCTAATGGTGCAAAAGCATGTTGCATTTTAGCAATGATGTAAAATTATGATGCATTAGGTCCTGGATTATACAAGTTCTTATAGGCTGATTCGGCGATTTTACACATGTAATTATATGCCATTTTAAAATTTTATTTTTGGCGTTTTACTTCCTTCAAACATGGCGAATTTGAACGCATTTTATCCCCACCCCTTTCACCCTGGCCATTCATCATCCAGCCTGCAATTATACCTTGTCTTAATGTTTTATAATCATGAACAAAAGGCACTTAAATTTTTCAAAAATATTATTTGCAACTCTTGCGTCATGGTTAAATTTAGTTTGTTAGCCTGGGGAATGAACACGTTATCAAGTAGGCTGGTCGTAAAGAATAATAACAAAATGTCCGTAGGCCTGGGCTTTCAGTGCATTGCTACTGTTGTGGTTTATTTAGTTTTATAAATGTAAATATGATAAAAATCCAGATTTTCCAGAAATACTTACTGGCCTCTATAGCATATAATGTACATGTAAATGTATTATTGAATATTCATAATACATGTAATGTATTTAGGTGTAGAAAAGCATGTTAATGGCATTGAAACGACTTTGGCTTACTGTCCTCATGGTCAGCTGTCCTATTTTCCTAGAAACCAGTCGAAAAAGCAGACCATCTCCTCTGTTCACTATTAGTAGCAAAAACAGAAGACAGATGCAGTCTTGAAATTGTTTATTGAAAAATGTTAACACTGTAATGTCATGGAAAATTACAGGTTAAAATCGATAACAGGCGAGGGAGTTTTTGTGTATTTTCTGATACAGTTTGTCATGATGCCAAATCCCCGATCAACGTTGAGTGCAATTTCAAAACAAATTTTTTTCTCAAATTTGTTTTTGAAGCAGGGATGCCCAAGTCCATTGCATATTTTGGTTGGCATGGTTATTGTCAATTTTCACATTGATGAACTAGCATCCCTCTGTCGCTTCTAATCAAGACTAGATTCAAGCCTAGTTAAATTCATATCGACCATTTTTTTAAAGAAATAGTACCTTGAACTTGTTAAGATTTGAAATAATACACAAATTGTATACATGTACATGTATAAAGCTAGCCTACTCCACTATCCGGGTCTCAAAAATAAAAGTACATGCTTAATTTTTTTCACTTTTATTAGAAATAAATATCGTAGAATATAATTCGGATGTAAATATTTAGTGTAACAATTAACAACAGTGCTCACTTTTTTATGAAGGGAAAATTCAAAAATGTCATGAAAAACTAGAAAATTTCATATAAAAAAATCGTGGAAACCCTGACTAATTCACGACGATCTGTTGTCTTCGACATAAGGCAATTTCGAAAGTGTAATTAAACAGTCAAATGTTTCAAGATCGTGCAGTACATGTACAGTGTATAGAATAAGGTGCTGATAAGCTATATCAAAATACCAAATGCTTTTCATCGAAATATTATTTGAAGAATGATTTCTTGGCTGTTCTGCAAGTCCAAACCGTGAGCATCATGCATGGCTTATAATAATAAAAACAAAATATTTTAATTATGTAAATGCAATTCATTGTTATTGTTATCAAATACACCTAGGCATACATTGTATGTGATGAGCAGTAACAATGCATGTCAACTAAATGTAGGTCATAGGGGGCCACTGACATCAAAGCTTTTCCTGGAACCTCTAGCTTTTCAAATTTCGTAATTAAATCAGTGACGCATTTGGTTGGTCCAGTTTTGCACCTCCTTTCTTTTTTTTTTTCTGAAGGTGGGGGGGGGGGGGGGGGTCTTCGTTTATTCACCATTTTATTGCTGTATATTTTTGTCTTGTACTGAGTCATGTTGCAGCCTGACGTTAAACTTCAATACGTGGCGTGACTCTAATAAGGAAGGAAATTACAATGTACATGTATGTATAGGAGGTCTCTGATGTTGCCACATTTTTATATTTCCATTTAAATCCTCCGTTATTTTAATATACAATGTACACAGTACAAACATCAGATTTTTAAAATGGACCTACAGGTGAGAGTGTTGACCTCGTTTGACACAGTCATTGGAAAGGTATTTAGGGAAGGTGGCCTTAGGTGACCCAGAAATAATGGCAGTAGGGGCTGTTTGCAGCTGTGGAGAACACTAATTTTTGTGTTTCCTTTTAAAATATTAATTGTAGGATTTGCGTAGGTGTACCAATCGCGTTTAAACCAACCATGTGCTAATTACTGCAGCGTACATGTTTGACTCATTGCCAGGGTTTTTATGAAATCATTTTCATGGATTCTATAAGTACTTCAAACATACATACGCTGTATGTAAGTTTCGCAATGCGAAATTTTGCAGTCGTAAATTCACTAGGGTCAGATGAATTCATTCATGATGGGACTGTATTTACTTAATAGGTCATAAAATACTGTGCGTATCCTACATCATTCAACACACTTGTACACTGTATACAAACACTTGCAATGCATTAAAGGGATTGGGAATGCTTTAGACTAGACCTTTCAAGCTTCTACTGTATTAGTATATTAAACATCAAAATCAGCTTTTCATAACTTTGAGACATACTAGTACATGTACAGTACAGTACATTTACTTATTTTCTTTCCTTATTGCCTGAAATAGTGCTTTACAAATTCTATTTTTACACGTTTTCAGTGTTACAGTTAGTGTTTCCCTAGATCTGGAAACCTGAAATTGCCAGGGAAATTGGAAATACATGGAATATTCACCGAAAAATTACTTGTTTAAAAAAACCGAGGGAAATTCAACCTATCAATATTACATTTGCTTTCACATACTGTACATGTATTAGTGAACACAAAAGTCAGTCTTGCGTCTACAGAACATGTATGATGTACACTCTAATTAAGACTCTATAAAGTATAATGAGCAATACATTGCATTCCTTTCATCGGCATGAATCATATTTTGTATTTTATTGGTCGGGGTCAGGGAAGTTGAAACTATCAAAGTTGTATTATAAATTCAAAAGGGGAAAAGTCAGTAGAGTACATTTACCCAGTACCCTAATCCTCTTTTTGTGACATTTTTTTCAGTTTTTGCCCCCATTTCTACCATAGAATGGCCCCACCGAATTCCGAACTAATGACCAGAGAGTGGCCACAACAAAAGATTGCCAAAGGTGGAGAAAATTCCTGAATTGTTCTTTGGGAATACACTTTCTTTCATTCGGAGAACCGCTTAAATTCGCCTTAAAAGTGAGGGTACAATACTATGGTACTGCACTATTTGTATGCTTTCACAATTTTTGAATGTCAGTAAATGCGTTCAAATGCTAACAACATCATCTAACGTTAATCGAGAGCACATTTATAGTGGGATTTGAAAGTATGGGGTGTAAATGTGGAGAACATTTTTAATCATCGATCCTCTTCAATATTGTGGTTTTTAGTAAAACATCTTTGTGTACACATGTAATAAACATTACTTATATCAGATTTAATCTTGAAAAACAATAAGTGAAATTGAGCGGAAGTTTAGATTTAGCTGGCCATGACATTTGGAAATCCTTGCTTTTATAAATAGCAGAAACACAATGCAACGTTGGCATAGTTTTCATAATGGCAAGGTATCACGATCTGCTATCGTTTGTTTTCATTTCGGCATTTCGTCAGTCGTTCACTTTCATTTGTTCGATGTTCATTCGTTATTCTGCACACGACCAGACGGATCGATTCATTTAGTATTTAAATTTTTAAGATAATACATGTATATCGCAGAGGTGCCTGTTGAGCCTTGAAATATTCCAATGTTCCAAATGTGCAATCTGTCAATGCCAACATGTACATGTGTATCGTATGCTGCTGGCTAATTTCAATTGTGGGCACACAATTATTTCTGTATACGCTCAAATAACAACATACATGTACATACTGTACATGTACATGTAATACAATCATAATCGACATTATGGAAAAGTTATCATAGCGATTACATGTACTGTATATTGCTGTAATAATCACAAAATGAATTTGAAAATGTACAGGCCGTGGTATACATATAACATGGAAAGAAAATGACTGAAAAAAACCTTGAATAGTTTTATTTCGACTCAATTTGATTTTGTACAGTATATGGTACTGATGGGATTGGTGATTTGGGATTGATGGGGTTGGTGAATGGATAATAAAGGAGTGGTGGAAATTGCCACAGTTTTGTTGAAATGAGGACTGTCAAATTTCGCGATGTATTTCCATGCACAAATTAAAATTGAAACTAATTGTCGAAATTTAACGTTCTGAGTAAACTTGTCTCAATGTTCGCTCGCTACATTGATATCAATTAAGTCAGCTTTTCAATAAATTCATTGGAAAATACGCCAATGATACCTGTACATGCTAGTTTTGATTAAGTGAGGGCGTCCTCATATGGTTTTAGCATGCTCTTCAAAACGGTACTCTATCTGTAGTGTTACTCTTTGCTGAATAAATGTGCCATCAGGATGTGGTTACCACTATTACCGTGACTTGTTAATAAAAACAAGTGCTCCGGCATCATTATCTCTATATTTTTGCATATAATGATGGGGAGTGCCTAATTCGGAGAAATGTTTTTGGGATTGTTACTGAGAGGACAATGAACCCCATCACTCGCGTGTCTAATCCACTGATTTGCTGCATTTTCATGGCATGCTCGATACATTGTTGTTAACATCAGTATGCGTCATGTTGGGAACTAGGGCTATGACGTCATCCCCCACCTTTACTATGCGTCATGCCATCAGAAAAGTGGGACATACTTTCAACTGGTCGAAATACCTTCACGTAGACGTCGAAAATTTCACCCCCACTCCTATTATCACAGTTGCTCTTTCGAAATTGCTCTACTGATGCTACTCAGTACTGGGACGAGTTTTACCCTAAAGCATGTTTGGACCTTCCTTGACAATGTGGTGTCAATTGGGCATACATGTAAGTTTTATTAGATGTTCGTTTTTCTTTAAATACAGTATGTGTTCTTCGTCAATAAGCGAAATATGAATACCCCATTTTGTACCTACAGTAAATACACGTAGGCCTACTGTATATCAAAAACTTATTGCAAATGTAACATACATGTACATGTATGTATTTGGGTTAAACTACACCACATGGCACCTCAGGCGCTGACAGTGGGAGTATTAAATTGAATTGAATATTGTCATAATATTATGATATTCCAATATTTATGTATACTTTTAAATGCACACCACAACTTAGATGGGATCATTCATGTCTCTATCTCTGAGGAAAGCATTTTCCGAACTCCTAAAGGAGCTGATAATTAAAATACTGTAGGCCAAATTATTTACCCTGCAGAGACACAATGAGAAAGTGATTTTCTCCAAATGGCTCGTGGGCTTTATTTAAATTATGTCAGTATAGATATTCCTTTTTGGGTGAATTTCGATTTTCATAAATAAAAGGCCTAATTGTTTGTAGAGCGTTTGCTTATTTTTATGTGATTGTGAAATGTCTTCCATGCATGGTCTGGCAGTCTGGTCCTATCCGAACTTCTTACTTTCGTACCTATCAAAGACATCTGCAAAGAGTATCAGTAAACATACTTGTAGGCCTACATGTACATGTATCCTTTCAAATCCTAACAAGTTCTCAATCCAAGTTATAAACAAACGTCAAACTACACTGAACTACACCTTTGTTGCGCAACAGTCGTGGAGTGCGTGCACAGGTGGATCTATTTTGGGAACAAGTTCACACACCCAAAACAATTCCTTCCTCATTTAACTACGTTCAATTACGTTGAATTTTAGTAATTAAGTGATATAATCAGCAGGACAGAGAATGGGGACAAGTGTTTAGCTACCCTGTAGAGCCAGTATGCAAATTGGCATTCCGCCAAAAAAGGCTGTTGACGTCATCCACACGTCATCGTTAATCTCCCTATCTCGTTCCCTCCTGGATGCCAAGATCGGGCGAGCTATTTATATTAAAAAAATCTCTCTGGCAGGCCTCTGCTTTTTCTAAATTTTAGCTAAATAATGACTTCGATCAAATGCTCAACCCATTCATTACCATTTATTGCTTCGCGTGGCGATCGTACATTATTGCTCCGATTAGCATTCCACCAGCGGTGCATTCAAAGTTCTAAGCTAGGGAAAATCTGCCGGAACGAGAACTTGGTCACACAGCCTAGAGTTCTTGTATGCTCGTTCTTTTTTTAATTCATTTGACAGCGTTTGTTGTGTTCGAAATCCGGTGTAATCGTCGGTGAAATGTTCGGCGAAGGACTAAAGTATTCATGGACGGCAAGTATTAAATTCACTATTACCTGCATTGCCTTTAATCACAGCGTTAATTAATTAACTCACATCACACCTGTACGGGCCTCTGGAGGGGATCTTTGGGCCAGTGTCAAAACTTAGCATGTAAATGTAGTGAAACTTCCTGTACATGTACAGTGTAAGTCAATCTATACAGGTACATGTAGGTCCCCTGGATGTTGCGAAAGAATTTACGTCTTTCCAGTATTATTATTATTTCGAAGAAAATATAAGGAAAATTCTGCATTCAAATTTCTGGGAAAAATCTAAGGAAAACATGAACAGTACAGTACCACTTATTAGAACAAAATAAAATAACAAGAAATTTGCGAATCAAACCCATTATAACGTAATTATAATTACTGCAATTACAGGTATTAATCTCCATATTAAATCATAATGTATTTTTTCATTTTTTGTATTGTAAATCTCTGTTGTATATATCAAAACCTTATTGCAAATGTAAGATAGGTATTTGGGTTAAACTATGTACCCTCAGCTTCATGGTATGTGACATCTGTTTTTCTAGATATTGCAATATTTATTTTATGTGAAATTTCACAAACTCGGTGCTTTGATGAAACCACACTATAGCAAATATTCAAAGTTAATATAATTGTGTAAACTCGCGGGTTTTATCAAAGATACCGAGTTTATAATATATACCGGCCGGGTGAAGTAATGGTTCTGCAATATACATGTACAACTTGTAAAATTGAGTTGACATGCGACATAAAACTTGTTATCACTTTTCCTAAGGATTGAGTCTTTCCTCGTCCAGTAGGCCTACTTTTTATTTTATTGACTTATGAATAATAATGATACAACGCAGGGTTGGTTCGATTGTGATTTTTTTTTTGATTAAGTAAAATCTCAAATACAGGGAGAGGTACTGTAGAAACAATTAAACGATTTAAATTTGGCGCTATTTCAGCATTTCAGCTGCGCCAACTTTCATAATTCAATCGTCTAATTGTTTCTGCCTCACCGGACCTGCCTCACCCCCTATGCATAACAGTGTTACAGTTGCTATAAGTTTGAGAGAAAACTTTCCTCCTCGCATGTTGATGTATACTTAACATTAACCTAGCATAACTATGGAGACATTTTAACAAGGACCTTTTTTGTCCAATTTGCACAGAAGAAAAATATGTTTTTGAATACGTTTGATGCATACATGTACGTTGTTATCGAAACACCGTGTAGAATGAGATAGCCGAAATTCGTAACCATGGTTGGTTCCCACGCAACAAAGACATAGGGAAAACGCCGCCCTTGTGCATGAATACGTGTTTTCGAAATCAGATATAAAAGTTAATGAAGAAAATTTTATAATGATGAAAAGTCAAGGTTGATTTCGTCGTTATGGTACTGTAGAAGCATGAATATTTTTTTTTCATCTCTAGTCCTTTGCCATGGCAGCTCCTTTCACGCTGCTAATAAGATTTAATGCGACCCTCTCTTGCACCGGGCTGCGTAGAATCCAATTTATTATAATAAGATCCGAGTGTAATAATTTGCCAATATGGCTCTGGCATGTATATGAAAATGTTAATTATACTTGAATATCTCGTCCATAAAAATGACATTATTACATGTAGGCGATCTTTTAAATTGTGCACGGTGCCAAGAAACGATATTGGCAATAAGGAAGACTCGTAAAAGATACCCATGCAAAAAATGGGCTTTGCCAGGCAACATTATTATTAGCGCGGCATGAATTTAATAATCTCGATATTTAATAATTGGGGAGACATTTGCTGTCGAGGGCTAGAAAGCGTTCAGTTAACTTTACATGTACATGATGCTCATAATGCCTAAACACTTGTTGTATATTCACTAGGACTGCAATGACCTGTTTCGCCAATACTTCTGTTATTTTAATCGACGATTAAAGCTGTTTATAATGCGAGAAAATAAACGTTAGTACCCGAAGGATAAAACTTTTGGATAAAAAGTAAAACTGTCACGTCCATGGAGCCCGCATTCTTAGGGTGGCCTCCAAACCACATATTTTTGTCATTATGTATGGTGTGATAATTTTTACAGCGTGGAACCACGTCATTGTTTGTCATTAAAATACTACACAATTCTATAAAAAACAACTGTAGCTCGGCAGAAATGTAAGTTAGGTTATTATTACGAATAATTTCCAAGGTCTTACAAAACAACTATTAAAAATAAATAATATGAGTTTTAAGATTAGGCTCGATCATGGACAAACTGGCCTCAAGTCCAGTCCCGTTTTTTTAAACGAAATAACTGGCCCAGTTGGAAGTCGAAAGCTAAAATTTAAGCATTGAGGCCAATAAGCATTTAACATCTTGGAATTGGACGAACTTATGTGAGTGACTTAGATTGAGCATGATGTACATGTACATGTACATGTAAGAACATGTACTGTATGCTCGAGTGCTGATTCAGGTTGAAGATTTTGACGATTTTTGTAGTGTATTAGTTTGTTATTCAAATGTTTAAATGAAAAATTGTAATGCAGTGCTAAATTTGGTCTCCTGTTAGGCTTTTTATTTGTGTATTGAAGGACACCTACACTGCATCTAGTTGCCCTCTGTAGATTCAAATTAAAATTCCCCCTAAATGGTATTCTTATCAAAACTGCAGTGTTGCCCGTCTTACTGTCTGCTCTACATGCGGCCATTTTACCACTGATAAGAATATTAAGTAGCACAAACCCTTTTATGCACAAAACCAGCACATTCGTCCACGATAAGTGACGCCAAAAAGGCGGTCAGTATAGGCATGATGCTTGGTCAATCATATCCAGTGTCATCCAACTGAAATTTGTTCAATACAAACAAACTATCGTTTACCCAACAATAATACAAAATATGAGCAAAAAAGAAGAAAATTGTGATTGCAATAAAAGCAAATTTACTTTAAAATTGAAAATAACTTATTGTAAACGAGATCACTGCGCTACCTGGCTCGTTCTAAGTTGTTTATTCATAAATACACGTACACCATAGTTGCCACATTCATAAGTCTTCTGGGTAAGCTGCTTAATATCGATGAAGTTGAAGGGTATGAAACTTATTAACACTTAATTGCTATGACACATGTGACGCGACCTATATGCAACCCCACGAAAAAGTAATCTGACTTTGATTAATATATCAATTGTCATCGATCCATGCAATCACAGGATAATTATTACGTGTTGCCTTGAACCTGAGAACGATCAATATCGAATGATATAACTTATATTTAAAACTCGATCATATGAAGTGCTAGCTTTATCACGAACGATAACCGTGTGGCAGGCAGCTAATGCACGTGTACCGAATTTAAACTGGTACCAACATCTCCACTCACTTCTTCTCAATTTTAAAAGTCATTCATAACTGCCTGACAGTCCTGACCTCTAAATCCTAACTCGATTTTTGTGACCCCCTACCTCCCTCTAACCTTGGACGTCGTTTATGCACGGCCCCAGCCTAAAGGCTTTGAAAGATATCAGCAGAATACATGTAAATGTTCTGGGGGCTGAGGGGTGTAGAGAGTAATACCGAAAATAATTTGAAGATGTCATTTTAAATAATTTTTAATTTGTGGCTGTATTGAGGGTTAAAAACGAATTAATAGAAATATGGGGTGCGATTAGACAATTCTAACACGTCCAAACTAGGGGTTAGAGATGGTCCAATTAGGACTAAAATGAATTAGATGGGGGTAGGGTAGGGTGTCACAAAGTCGACTATTCTGATGCCATGTGGCGCCTACACAATGTGAGTAATGAGCAAAATAAAAGCAACAGATATCTTTAACCAATTTAAAAGTGTTTTACTGTACAGAGCTTGCATACGATTTCCAGCTAAGTGCTTTTCAATTTATGTCTCCTGCTAAATGTTAATTGGTTTTGCTTGTTAATAGTTGGATGCAAGATAAGCCAGGCTGAGTTCTCCCAGGAATCTGGGGCTTGTTTCGAGGCACGGATGGCCGGGATAATTTATTCATAAAGTTTGGCGAGGAGATATTTTTGGGTTGTCTCAACCATAATCCGGCTTCTTTTTCCTTTTTGCTCTTCCCGTTGAAAAGTTTTCATGTTTTCTTGTTTTCAATCACGGTTTTGTTCCTAGCCAGTCAGTTGGCAGCTTGAAAGATTGCTCGTGCATGCCACAGCAGTTTCGGTGGTTTTTTTTTATTTCTCGTCCATAGATGACCTAGAATCAGAACTGCCTCTTGTTATTTTAGGGCCCCCAACTCGCTAAAAGCAGTACCCAGTTGTAAAACACCTGAAATGTATTCTGGAGGCAGCTTGACCTCCTCCCAGAACCAGTCAGTGTTGGACTAGTGAAATTTGCCCTGGAGGAACAATCGCGCCAGTGCTCATCTAGGGTGCTATGGTGGAACATTCCTGACAGGCTTTCTGGCAATCTGGAAAACCTGTATAAGTCAAGGAAACTTTATTCAAGATTTGACCAGATAGGACCCTACTTCCCTGTATGGTTTGCAAAATCTCGAAAGGGTTAAAAAAGTCGACTTATTGATGGGCGTCGTTTATGAGCGTCCCCTGATCAGCGCCTCTGAAAATTTCCAAATTAGCCCCCCAATTGTCCCCCAAAAGCCGATCTAAGATAGGTCCGTATCTGTTATTCGCCGAAATAATAAACGCCATTTTCGTAAATTTGATTAGCCACTCGCAAGCCTATCTGTTAAAAGAAACACGAGCAATATTTGTATTTGGAAAATTCGACACACGGCACGTGTATGGGAGCGTACATAAATTACATCACCAGCTGGGGGGTGGGGGAAGTAGGATTTTGATCATTGGTTATATGCGGTTACAAGGGGGGGGGG
>JAQFYZ010001067.1:0-28086 GCA_034695085.1 Cylindroiulus punctatus
AGGTGTTTTGAATGGAGTGCAGGGGTGTCCCCAAATTCACAGGGATTTTTCAAACGGCCTATAATGGCCCTTAACTGTGCAGTATCTCCAGTTTCTGAAAATGAGAATCGAGGTTTCATTTCTATTATTATAATAATAATTGACAAGCTATTTCAGGACATGTAATGAAAAATAGTTATTACAAATGAAATAAATGGCCCAATCTGTTTTATATACCTATATGTTGCTCTCTGGGTGTAATGCTCTGACGAAAGTCGACGTCTGAGCACATTTTACCTCGGACGGATGCCGGCAGAGTGGCACCTATACGCGCGTTGGTCCAGAAGATGCGCGAAAGATAGCATGCGCTATCGAGGGCAAAAAAATCTTCTTCGAAATAATATTATCGTAGTTACACGTATTTTCCCACTTGTAGTACTCTCTATGGAACGCTTTTAATATCGGAATATGAATCTTGCCTCGAACGGAATCTGGCAGGGTGGCACCTATAGGACGCGTATTGGCCCTATGTAGCGTGGCGGTATTTAGTGTAGTCCCTGCTTCGAATGTGCAGGATGTCAGTTACAATAACAACTTTCTGATAAAAAGGTACATCGCTTTTTATTTCATGTGTTGGTTAACAGAAGTACCGACAGGTGGCGCTGTAATGGCTAGATTCCAAAATGGCGGCATTGCAGAGTGAGTAGCCCAGTGTGTTTTCTGGTGCAGTTTATGATATTGAAATTCAGAGATATTACCATGCTCACAGAGATCACACTAATTGGCCATTTGGTCACATGACACCAGCGGCCATCTTGTGGCTGTCATTCTTGATTCCAGCGAGCATAGCGCCGCCTGCCGGAACTCCCTCCGCTCACAAACAGTTTATTAAATTCGTGTAATGGGGGTAGAACTTTATGACGCTTATATAACTAGTTGTCCTATAAAGGAAATACAGCGTCTGCATTTTGAATTTGAGTTGAACGCTTGATTATAAATGGCAGAAGTCGAAAGCAAGGGTTAAAGCCGAGTCAATTTTATGACGGTCGTTACGTCCGGCTGCACCGCGTCATAATCCGGTCCGATTCCGCAGTGGACAGTGGTCAGTGCGCATTGAGACGCAGTCCACGCCGTCGAAAACATCTAAAAAGTGCATAAAATTCGGACGGCAACATAAAGGCCAGCGTCGGTCAGCAGCATATTGCGTGGTCAGCACGTCAATTTTTCACTGGTCAGCCCGGACTGCGCCAACTGATAAACTTTTCAAATAAATTGTAAGGAACACCGAACACGGCAGCCGAGCGCGAAAAAGTGGACAAGGAGGTGGACAAAAAAGACCATCGGATGGACACGCCAGAAATATTGATACAGACGCGATATCGATCAGTATCGATTTTCGCTTTTGTATCGAGCCCAGGCTGGCCAGGGTTGGGGATCTAATTATTGGGGAATCAAAATGAGGAATGACCGCTGGGCAGATTGCAGCGGCAGGGGAATCAAGTCCACTGACTGACTACTCTATTTCGGCACAAAATTCAAAGCCATGATGGAAGACAGTGGCGTTACACTCCAAACTGGCATTATTTCAAACGAGGAAACTGCTGTAGAAAAAGCTGATATACATGTAGGCTACTGTCTTCAGCTGAATTGCGCCATTCGGAACACATTCAGGAGACAGTAGAAACGGTCGCCAGGTAAATGCTGTTCTTCCAAGCGTAGGAAATGGCTTACTGTCTTCAGCTGAATTGTAACATTAAGGACACGTGGAGGAGACTGTAGAACCTGTGACTGTGGATAGGACAACTGCTGTTATTTCAAGCATAGGAAACTCTTAGGAAACTGCTGACAAAATAGCTTACTGTCTTCAGCTGAATTGTAACATTAAGGACACAGGCATGAGACAGTTGAAACTGTGACTGTGGATAGGACAACTGCTGTTATTTCAAGCATAGGAAACTCTTAGGAAACTGTTGGCAAAATAGCTTACTGTCTTCAGCTGAATTGTAACATTAAGGACACATGCACGATACAGTAGAAACTGTGACTGTGGATAGGACAACTGCTGTTATTTCAAGCATAGGAAACTCTTAGGAAACTGCTGTCAAAATAGCTTACTGTCTTCAGTTGAATTGCAACATTAAGGATACGTGCAGGAGACAGTAGACAGTGTGACTGTGGATAGGACAACTGCTGTTATTTCAAGCTTCTTAGGAAACTGCTGTCTGCAGTTGAATTGTGCCATTTTGAACACATTCGTAAGATAGTTGAAACTGGCGGTGGATAGGTCAACATGTATTATTTCAAGCATTTGAAACTACTGTCAAAATGGCTTGCTTTCTGCATCTGAATTGCGCCATCATTCAGAACACATTCGGGGACTCGGGAGACAGTAGAAACGGTGACAGTGGAGGTCAACTGCTGTTATGTCCGAATAGGTTACTGTCTTCAGCTGAATTGCGCCATTCAGAACGCATTCAGGAGCCAGGTCAACCGCTGTTAATTCAAGCTCAGGAAACTGCTATAAAAATACATGTAGATTACTATTCAGCTGAATAGTGTTAAACTCTCTCGAGGGCTGTCCGGACGCAGCGATGGAGACAGTGACCAAGTCAGCATAAGTGCAGAATCAGAACAGCATCCATTTACCATATTGGTCACACAGAACATCTATCCATTAAACTATCTGACAGTTTTGAGGACAGTTCCAACGAGGCAACTAGAGTCAAATAGCTCTCTTCGTGGCTTCCGGACAGCAAGCCACAACAAACACCGAGCCTCTCGAGTCGGAACAGTGTCACGAGTAACTACTGCACGTGCCTGACATGCCAGGACAACAACTGGCTGAAGCGACGGGGCATATGGCATCGGTATGCAGTAAAGGGCTGGGGCATTTTCGAGACACATTTCCAGACATTGTACTGTCCGCAGAAATGTCGATTTCAACCGGGCGGCTGTCCAGTCCAGCGTCCTGCGGACGGCATCATCGTCGCCATGGCAACGCGCCAATTGCTGCACTCGAAGCCGGACAAAAAATGGACGGTGCTGGACGACAAATTACATTTGGAACTGTCGCTGACCGCTGGCCATGTCTTCGGAATTTTGCGTTTGGGGATGGCTGGCTGGCTCTTTCTATTATCGACCCCCTTCCCCCCATGTCCACCACACCGCCCACCCGCCTTCGGTCACCACTCGTGTCCAGCATCCCTCGGCTGACCACCAGCACATTCCTCATTATTACTACAATCTGTTTCCTGTGGATAAGAGGTGGCTGGCGGCCATTGGCAATTTGGTGTTTATTTTCGTAGGAAATCATCGGCTGTCCCCGGTGGCCGAAGTGGTCAAGCGGTCGGAGGCTGACCCGCGGCGGAAGTCATCGATTCCAATTGACGCACAGCTAAACCCACCCACACCAGCTCAGAAAAACTCGACCTTTGCTCTGCTGCGTGGGCCGTAATTGGCAATTGGAAAGGTCTGATGCGCTTTTTGGGCTTCAGCCACGAGTGGGAGTAGGGATTCGACTTCCATAGATGGCGCCACCATCGATTTTGAAACACAGCATCCACTGTATACCGGCGAAGTAGAGGGCGTGGAGTGCGCCTTTGGTGAAGCGAATTGAACGGCGCCATATTGTTTGTGGTGGGGACTATAGTAGAAATACGAACTGATGGAACTGAAGGACAACCAATCAGAGAGGTGTCGCGTAGTTGTTGAAAGGAAAATGGCGGACGCCTCGAGCTGAAGCGCCTCCAATGTTTTTCTGTTTGTTGAGCTCCTTCCTCTCACCAGTGGCGCTGTAGGCGAAATACTGGACTTAGTCAATCGGAAACTGGCGATTGGATTCTATTGGTCCGCGCCTTCAGCCCAGTTCCATCACTTCGTGGTTCTACTATGGTCGTCTCGGCAAAAAAGAACGAAAATTTTTACAGCCAATCAGAAAGTGACTTATCGATGCACTGTTTCAGGAGTATCGGCCGCAAAAGAAAAATGGCTGCCGTGCTCGATACATATGACAGGATGGACGAATCGCAAAAAGGAAATTGCATCCTATTGGTCTGAACGACGCCATTGTTTCGTTCTTTCGCCGGGACGACTATAGCTACTAGTATAGTCGGCTCAACGGGAAATGGGAAAAATGGCGTCAGTTCAACCAATACCAGTATACCAACCAGTACCAACTGTCTGATTATAATGTACTATAAGTTTTACTAGCGTGGCAAATAAATAAATCAAATCAATCAAAATAGGATGTCATTACCTGTTTGCGATTCGTTCATACAACTTTTGAGAGGGCGGAGCCTGAACGGGTGCCCACTGCCAAAAAGCGCCTTAGCAAAACGGAGGTCGGCCCTACAGTGGTCGGCCCAGGGTCGCACATGCGGCTTATTGGCTCGTTCTGGAGCCCGCTATAGGACTCCGATCAATGACGGGGCCAGGGTTGCACATATACGACTTATTGGCTCCCGAGCGTTCGCGGATCAGAGCTCATGCATATTTCGTTTACCGTGACAAGTATGACTATGGCAGCCATTTTCGTTTCAGCAACTATTATTGGCCTGGACGAACCTATCAATAAGTGGAATCCCTCTTCCTGACTGTCAGAATTTCCCATTTCTCGTTGAGCCGACTATAGTGAGACCTTTGCAGGTCTCTTTCACTCCTACTGAGGGTCGTGACGACTGATGATAATATACAAATGCACAACCTTATTTTAATGGTATTACTGCTCCACTTTTCGTTTTTCGTTTCCATTTTTAATTTTTCTATGACAAAGAAAACGAAAAACGTTCAAGTCATAAAATATTTAACATGTTAGGTCAATGCAGTGGAGGGTCCAGAATTTGTTTTAAGTTTTTTTTTCAAACTACGTTGTATGTTTGACACGAACGTTTTGAAATTGAGAATCAGATGAGGTAACATAAAGATCAGTTGATGTACATGTATGTCGTGTAAACGTTGCACAACATACAGGTGGTATTTGTTTCTAAGCGTAGCTTAAATAGTGTTTGAGAAATCTTACTAAAGATGGGAGTAAATCAGACACGTTTGTTTATTTTTTAGAAATTTGAATACCATAATGCATTGTTCAACTAGCATAAAATTTGAAAGAAGTATTAATACTTGCAAAATGATGTCTGGAATATTGCTAGTTAAGAAAAACTCCGTGGGCGAAGCTTTTTGAATCCTATTAGAAATGAGTGTTATTTTGGTGCTCATTTCTTGGAAAAATGGATTTTCAATAATGCATTGAACTGAACTTTTCTTTAGAATTGTCCAGTAATGTGGTGCTTGGAAAATCATTAGTTAAGACAAACGCATAAACGAAACTTTATTTAAGGACATCGCCAGACATAATGGATATCTTATAGTTTCCTGAACATATCTTTAAAATTGAAAGCGTAATACAAAATCGTAGAATCTTCAAAATTACACCTTCCTATGAAGGATCTCAGCATTTTTTAAAGAAATTCTTAAAAATGTTAATAATGTGGAAATTTTTGATAAAAAATAGTGATTAAAAATGGTGGATTTTAATAGTCTTAGTGTTAGAAAGGTAGTGCCGGTGCTTTTATGGTCTGCAGAATCACTGCATCCAAATAATGGCACTTCGTTCGAAAAACCCCGAATAAAATTGTTTTTTTGCCTAGCGCTCAGGGGGTCACAAGCCCTGTAAATGCGGTAGTAAAATTCGAAATGTGCAATAAAGTTTGGGAATCCTCTCTCCGCATAAATAATACACAAGACGTATGTATAATTAATTTGCATGCGCAAGTTCAATGAGTTTCTCGATTGTGTTCGAAAAATAAATAACACAGTGGAAAGTGACGAAATAATTGAAGTCTTTTTACAACCTTTCTCGGAAAAACGCTGTAAAATAACTAGGTTTGGGCAGAAAATTGCAATCTGGAAATGTTTGTTTCGCCAACTATTGTTATTGGCACTTTAGTAAAATTTCCGAATTGTCGACACGTAATTAGGACACACCTTTTACGTTCGCAGGGTTTTGTATGGAAATTGGCCATTGAATTATACTGTACACATTTACCACTTTGCTCACATTCTCTGAAAAACACATTTGCTTGAAAAACGTGCTTAGCATCATGCTGGCACTTTTTCCCTAAGGGTAACATTTTGACCCAGTGGTCATTACAAGTTGCCTGACCAGTGGACAAACAGTACGGGATTTTCAGGCAAAAAACCAACCTGACAACCGAATACACATTTTGATTCGTTAATTGTAGTGCGGTGGCGAAGAACCAATTGAATTACTTTCCAGATGTGCCCATGAAGTAGGTCCTGGCTTAATTGTTTTGACGCACGTAAGCCACATGGCCCAGAGGAGGTATGGGGCTTGTAACACACGTGCTAAAACTCCAAGCTTATTAAATTACATGGCGCATTTCTGGGTATATTTAGTGTTATGCATCTCATTGACTTAGTTATAGGGATTACTTAATACCAAAATGCAAGTATTTAATGAAATTATTTGGTAAGTATGTGTGGAAAATTATTTTAAAAGCAATTCTGGTTGGGTATACGACTATTCCTAAATAAATTTAAAGAGCACTCACTGTGTTTACATGGTGCTCATCACTCCTTTACAATGAGAGATGAGTTTACTTGACTTGTCTAAATTTGACACCTGATGGCGACATATGCATCATAATGCCCTGAATCATGGTAGCATACGTGTACGTGGTCTATCTGAGTTTGCTAAAACCAGATGCAGCATTTCTTTGCAATGGCGCCATAACTGGGGGAGCTTCACTGCATCTGGCTTTAGATTTACCAGCACTCAGGAAGCTGGAAGTCACAGGCTCGTCTCAAAAAAGACCTGTTTAAACTGTTTACACGCGATATGCAGCGACTAACTTGCTTGGCTTGAGGTGTCGTGAATAAAACAACCCCATGCAGATTCCCAAACCACGTAAGTCCCACTCAAATACGTGTATGTGAACAATACCTACTCAAGTAAATGTATGTAAAGCGTATTAGCGTGTATACTTGGCAATAGCACCTGATCTGGACGAGGTTGGCTGCATCTGGCTTTAGATTCACCACAAACACAGAAAACAATTACCTGTTCATCTCAAGTACGACCTGTTTAAACTGTTTACACGCAATATGCAGTGACCTTGTTTGAGGTGCCCGGAATAAAGCAGCCCCATGCAGATTCCCAAATCAAGTATACCCCACTCAAATACGTGTAAGTAAAACACATTACATACTTAAGTAAATGTATGTAAAGCGTGCATGACCTTGGCAATGGCGCCTGCTCTGGGGGAGCTTGGCTGCATCTGGTTTTGATTTACCAGAACGCAGGAAGTCACATGCTCATCTCAAGTAAGGCTGGTTTAAACTATTTACACGCGATATGCAGTGCCTTGTTTGAGGTGCCTTGAATAAAGCAGCCCCATGCAGATTCCCAAATCAAGTATACCCCACTCAAATACGTGTATGTAACACATATTACGTACTCAAGTAAATGTATCTAAAGCGTGTATGACCTTGGCTGCATCTGGTTTTGATTTATCAGAACACAGGATGCAGGAAGTCAAATGCTCATCTCAAGCAAGGCTGGTTTAAACTGTTTACACGCGATATGCATGCAGTGACCTTATTTGAGGTGCCTTAAATGCAGCAGCCACATGCAGATTCCCAAATCAAGTATATCCCACTCAAGTAAACGTATGTCAAACAGATTAGCACGCATGCCCTACTACGGCTAAAAATACCGCGCTTATGTCAGTTCCATTGAAAATCTCCCAAACTCCATCCATCTTAATAAAACAAGGGACTTTTCGTACAGTGGGTTTGCTTTTTTCCATCTATGCACCAAGCGCTGCGTTGAAGAAAAGAATTAAAGCGAACACATTTTCAATATTTGATCGCCCAAATGGCTGACCCAGCCCCAGTTTATTCAATACTAATGGATAGTCAAACATCTTTTCATCGCATCCTTTGGAAATCAGGTTTGCAAACGAAGCTATCGCGTGTTTTTCCCCCATAAAACGCATTATTGCGAGGATATTTTACGCGAGCGTATAAAATAAAGAAAAGTGCTTTTCCTTCCTAGTGCAACCCATATTTCATTTCCGTTTCGTAAAAGGATCGCAACGCTGTTAGCGAGCGGGCACATTTCCGAACGGATCAACCTTGCCTCCAAATGAAACGGGTTGAAAGCATGCGAAATTACGCGCGTGTGGAAATTGTGTTTTATTGTGTTTGCTCTGCTCATGTTTATCAAATCGACGCCATTCAGGCAAGCCCATGACGTGATGTTTACTGAAAAATCGTAAGCTGCTCTCACATCTTGACAATTCTCCAAATTTAGCCACACTTTCTAAAAACTGTACTACGGATTGTGCCCTGCTCCGCCATTGACGCTGTGGGAAAGTGGGCTTCTCCTAACGGCTCATAGACTGGCAGTGACTGCCTGGTGCGTGGGCAGCTAAATGAATGAATTGCATATTTAGGTTAGGTAAGGCAAAAAAGGATAAATTGGGACAGCTAGGACAGGTTGTTCTTGTGTATACCAACCGCTATACTGACTGGAAACTGAAAAATTGGTGATGCATTTGTAGTAGCCTTATATTCTATGCTGACTGCTAACTATGGCAGTGTTTGCAACTATTAGAATACATAACAATGAGTTGCTACATACTACACAAGTACATGTGTATGGTTGAAATAAAAATATTTGCAGCATTTGGAGCAGGGTTTAGATTTCAGTTATTCCTGTAATTTGGAAATTTTTATGTTACTAGTTACTCGCAAGCTAGTTGTGTGTAAAACCCATTTTGCATAATGGAAAGACTGATCATCGCAAAATTGTGCAAAATGGTTGATAGCTGATATAAAATGATTGCGAAGTGCTATAAACTGACTGGAAACTGAAAAATTGGTGATGCATTTGTGCTTACTGGCAGTTAGTGACTGGTAACTTTGATAGTGTGATTGCAACTATAAGAATACACAACAGTCACTTGCTTTATTTGTTTTTATTATTAAGGCCCATTGAAAGTGATTATTTGCAATTGAATTTTGATAACTTTGGACAGATATGATAATTTCAAATGAAACTAAATGTTTTAATTCAAAGTTTATATTGATAGTAAGTTCCTGCTCTATATAAAATTAAAAGACATTTCGTTTCTATAATTTTTCCAAATTCTCGATCTCTTACATTTCCATTCAGACGGCAGGTGCTGCCATCTATCGCTCATAAAGCAAAAGAAAAAGTCAAACATAGAATTGTCGTTTTTATTAATATCATATGCATTTCCACAAGTTTTCAAGAGCACATCCAATAAAACGCAAGTCCCTCTGAATGTTTACAATAAAAAAATATTTTTATATGTTGATCAGGAAAGGAGAAATTGTGTTTCGCAATTTTGTGCAGGGTGTCCCCAAAGTCACAACGCACTTTCGATGGGCCTTAACAAGTTATTTTTGCAAGCAGTGGCTGCTCAGCATCCAGAAGGCCACTTTGGGTGCCCGGGCGTGATTTACAGGCACCTCTGTCTGACGTCAATAGCCAGCACCACCAATTAACGTTGAAGCCAGACGCCAGTAACTTCTTTCAAATGTCCGTAATTACTCCGTTCAATCAAACAAAATTAGCCCAATTGAATTCTGCGCTGCGTTTAAAGCCCTTGCTTAAGAGCTCACTCTTGCCCTGCCTAGTCGAGCAATCATCCAATCCTCACAACCGTGATGACCAAAGGGTTGGAGGGAAGACGTAAAATATTTAGCTTTCATGCGGTTGTCAGCGGCTTTTAGAGATGCCCGGATGCTCCACTTTTCGCTTTAGCCAAATCTCATTACATTATACAGTTTGTGAATTTTACATGCAATACCCAGAGTTCTGCGGCAGACAGAAAGGACATCACCAGAGCTCAACTTAATGAAAAGCAATGGGGTTGGAGGTGTAGTTATGATAATGCTCCTCAATCCGAGCCATCCCAAACACCCAGAGTTTCTTGCATTTTTGCTGGAATTGCTCGCACAATCTCGCTTTTACGCCTCGTTCAACATAGTGAAATTATTCAAATTCTGGTCCTTATGTAATGGGCCATGGAGATGCTAGCTAGTACTAATGTCTGGAGTTTTTATACCGAGATAAACTGTCAGCTGTCGAGCCGTTAGCTAATTCCACTCTCTTACTGTGTCTACGGCGAAGTAGGGCATACTAGAGTAGCCAAAATTTCATTTGAAAATTGGCTGACATGACAGTGGTAAACGAGGCTGTATAACTACCGTGCTTCCCCTAAATCAAGACTGGGTCATATATTAATTATTGCTCCAAGAACGCACTAGGGCTTACTTTCAGGGGATAATTATGGTTATCTTTTCATGTGCAGCAATCTACACTAATCCACATTTACTCATGTACACAAATTACATGTATTCAAATACAGTCATCTTTCTTGTACCCTTCTTGTATTCATCCGAATAGCTATTTCTTATTACATTCATTTTGTATGGGGGTCAAAATACTATTCCCCTTAAGGCCCATCGAGAAGTGCGTTGTTACTTTAGGGACACCCTGCACAAAATTGCGAACCACAATTTCTCCTTTCCTGATGAACATATTCAATATTTTTTTTTTGTAAACATTAAAAGGGACTTACGTTTTATTGGATGTGCTCTTGACAACTTGCGGAAATGTATATGATATTATAAAAAACGATAATTGTTGTTGGACGTTTTATCTTGCTTTATGAGCGATAGATGGCAGCACCTGCCGTCTGAATGGGAATATAAGAGATCTGGAATTTGTAACAATTCTAAAAACAAAACGTCTTTAAATGTTATGCAGCACAGGAACTTACTATCAATATAAACTTTGAATTAAAACATTTAGTTTCATTTGAACTTATCATATCTGTCCAAAATTATGACAAAATCACTTTCAATGGGCCTTAAGGATTCCCCGACCATCATAGACAGTCCAAGGAAAGAATATACTGGGCTTCAACCAGTTAGACTGATTCAGCTTATACATTTGGTTTTTCAGCCACATTACCACGATGCATATGAAACCGCGACAAAGGGCTGGCATTCGAAGAAACACAGTAGAAACAAGTTTCTACATTGCAACGCACCCTGTAATCCTTCTGCAAAGTTGTTATTAACTTTATTGTCGTCGATCTTTGTACGCTCCTTGATATCTCTCACTTTTTTCCTTATTTCTGCGCTATTTATTTTTGCGCTTTCAGTTCCACTTGACACCCGGTGATTGATATATCAATAGAAAAAGCAGAAAATGGTGGAGATAACATAAATATATGTGGGGGATGGGGGAGAACACATGACGGTAACCGATTTGAGAGAGAGGATGGAGAGAGGGAAAAGCAGTTGTTGGGATGGGGAAATTCATGGGACAAGGAAATCAAATAGGCTTAGATGCCGAGAAGGGAATAAAGCAAATTTCAATGGCATCTCACTATAGGCTGGTGTTGAAAAAAGATCAGGCAGCAAAGTCATTGGGACCACAGAGAGCTGGTGGCGCCCCCTGTGCTCCAAGAGCAGCGGAAATCAATTGGGTTATTTTTGGTTGCTGTTGAAACTTGCAATCTAGTGATATGGTATCCCCCCTTTAACAACTTCTCAACATGAAAACCATTATGAAAAAGTTGAGTGCAGAGTGGTTTCTGATAACTGATTACTCAGTGATTGTAAATTGATGCTGACTAGTCATTAATGTGAAAGCAAAAACAATGTTCTACGTATAAGGTATCAGAAATTGATTTCATTGAGTTGCAATATGTTTTCAATTACCTCTTTTCCATAACGGAACAGTCTATATTAAGGCCCATTGTAAGTGATTTTTTGCAATTGAATTGTGATAATTTTGGACAGATATGATAATTTCAAATGAAACTAAATGTTGTAATTCAAAGTTTATATTGATAGCAAGTTCCTGTGCTATATCAAATTAAAATCAAATCTAATCTAAAATCTAAAAAGACATTTTAGAATTGTTCCAAATTCTAGATATCTTATATTCCCATTCAGACGGCAGGTGCTGTCATCTATCGCTCATAAAGCAAAATAAAAAGTCAAACATAGAATTATCGTTTTTATTTATATCATATACATTTCCACAAGTTGTCAAAGAGCACCTCCAATATGACGCCAGTCCCTCTTAATGTTTAAAAAAATATTTTAATATGTTGATCAGGAAAGAAGAAATTGTGTTTCGCAATTTTGTGTAGGATGTCCCCAAAGTCACAACGCACTTTCGATGGGCCTTTACATGTCTTGAATTTCACTATATTGATTCAGGTTCCAATGTTTCGAAGGAATTTCTGCGAATGCATGTACTTGCTAAAATACCAGTGCAACTATCATCAGGCCAGTTCAACCAGTCTAGGCCTACTTGATTCTAAGAACCATACAGTATTTCAACAAGGATACAAAAACGCACAAAAATCTGTCATGATTGATTTTCATGCTCCTATTCAGATTGCTTTCGATCCTTTGTAGACTTGAACTCCTCCCAGCTTTGGGGAATTTCTTCCCCTTTGTTTATATTTAGGGGAAAAAACTGCTGCCTTCCAACCAAATTAACCTTACAAATTATTTGGCTTTACTAAAAAAAACCAATCTTTCGAAGTTTTTCACCAGCATGCACTTATCACGTTATGCTGAGTTTGCTTTGTACTTCCATAATAGTTTCAATGCCTTTGTGGTTGATCCACGATAATGCAGGTGTAATAAATTTATCACCTAGGGAATTAACATTGGCTTATGGGTCTTTGTGCTGGCAATTACTTACTGTTTTGACATCGTGTTAATATCGTAGGCCTAGCCATGCACTATTCGGTTAACATGGTTTCACACTAATCATGGATCCCCAGAATGCGGAATACAGTGTGTGTCAACTAGTTTGGTTTTGCAAAAAACGAGTACTGTATGTACTGCAATGCAGAAATGACAGGCTACTTGATTACATTGTATTGACTATTCTAAACTTAACTTAATGTATTTAATATGTTTATCCATTAAAGCTCTATTTTTTGTAGATCAAAATTTGAAACTGTGCTATTGTAAACAGTTTTAAAACACATATTGTAGGAGCACAAGTACCGTATTGTTTTTGTACACATGAGTTAAGTTTTCCATGGTAGTTTTCCTTTCATAGCCACGTATGTTTGAACGTATACTATAGGTACACCCTGTATATACATTTACTGTAATCCTAGATCCTAAAACCCTTTCCAATATTTTTTACGTATCAGTTGACTCAGACGTTCCTCCTAATGTGCTATTGTTCTGTTGACATTTATTTATACGCTTACTAAAAGGGTAGGACATTTGCACAATGGGAATTGTTCATTTTTTTCTTGAGTCATGACAACTTTCTTTAAATGTACCACCATTTTTTGGTAAATTTTCATTTGGTAAAGTGTAGCTTTATGGCATTTCATCACGTTCTACATGTAACGGGTCAACCACCCCGTCTTGTGTCAAGGGTGTTTGCATTCATCTCATTTGAAAAGGTTTTGCAGCTCAAGACTTCTGTATGCTGCACATCCTCAATTAAGGCAATTAAGCGCTTATTAATTTGGGCCAGGGTTATCCTGGGGGATATTTCCATGAACGAGATGGTCCTTCCAAATTTTAAATATCACATTTGATATTTAATGTCACAGGTTTGGTCTTGATCTTGTCTCAATTTATTAAAGCAGTATGACAATGATTGCAAGTAAAGTCTTGGCCAGACTTGCTCCTCACCTTGTAAATCATATTGGATGTTGGAAATAGAGATTCCAAAATTGGTGCAGGATAGGTTTGCGAAAATTTCAACTCGATTCCATGAATTCCTTGCATCTGTGATTTCTGATGATTAGGAAGTCCATTCATGGAGACGAGCATTCCCAAATTGCGTTTTTCTTGGCAATATCTAATTGATACGATTTATCACCAAAGGGCTGCTGCTGCCAGCCCCATTTATTGCAGTAACAGACGCCCGTGACACATGTGGATGTTCTGGACAGAGTGGATTGTCCATCATTTTTGATTGCTGCATGTCCTGCTCACTCCCATCCTCCACCATTAGACATGGCTATGCATGCGTGGCACGTTGTCTGCAATCTCTAAATGGCACTACAACCTCTCTGTAGATGCCAAGTAGATTCCATCTCACCATCTTTGTGACAAGGTTTGAAATGACCAACTGCAATTTTTTGGGTGACCATAAAAGGCAGTTTAAAAGTTAGCTTAAATAACGTTCAACTCAATTCAGTTTATTATCACACTGTCAGCATCAGGGATGTAATACTGTGGTAGGGAGTCAGTTAACTTAGGTTATCGAAAAGCAAAGAAAGCAAAATTACAGTATGTTATGAAATGACTGAGAACATTGTAGTGTTACATACCTTTTACAGGGTGTCTGCCCGTCTTTACCTGGAAAAAGTCAGAGAAATCTTCCAGATGCGTGCTAACCTCCATCAACCCTTATCTTTTACCAACCTCAGATAGACCACCTCCCCACCATACAGTACTACAGTGTATAAAAATCAACAAGTTGCCTTTCGAAAATTGGGAGTGTGCAGCGAAAGGGTCGCCATCTAGTGGCAGTCGAGTAAGCTCCCATGAAAGTAGGGTACTTTCATCAAATAGCATAGTGCAGTTCGATAAAATCAGGCTCGTGGCCCAAAAATAAATACGGAATGCTTCAAATACCAACAAAGAGTATATTATTGGATACCACAGAGTTAGTTAAAACCGTTAAAATAATAATTGGCCTGCATTTACGAGCTTATTTGGGGAAAATGAAAAACTTCCCATTGCATTTAAGGCTTTTATCCTACTCTCGCGGCCATGAAAGTGGATGACTGCAGCGCCACCAGTGGCGTTGCACGCTCCCAATTGCTTTGGACACATTCAACGGATGACGATCGAAGGGAAAAGCTAAACTGCACGAAGGCCCAGGCTTGTTTAATTTAATGAAAGTTAGATTAAAGTCGTCGTTGCTACATGTACTGAAACTAGGTGTGCTGAACAAGATGCCGAATTCGTGCGCTGTCGTAGTTTACGGTTGACCCCGAGGCGAAATTGCGAACAATAAACTTTGTATAATGCTCTTGTGAAAGGGCATTTGGTGCTTTTATCCCAGTCGTAACGTACTTCATTGTAATGCCATCCTCTTAAATAGGTATGGGGAGGTAATTGCGGGGTTAATGGGCAGTTTGACCCGTGGGTGTCCAGTTTTATTGCTGGACTCCAACACAGCGTCTTTTCACAGAAAAACAAACGAAATAAAAAAATCAAAATGCTTGCTCGCTTGTACAACACGAAAACAGTAGCCTGTAAAAATGTGGTCACCTGAATCACAATAGGGGGCGTTCAGACGTCCAATAAGCGCCCAGTTTCAACACATTTTATGAATCATTGATGTCACTCTTGGCAGCACAGATTTCAATATGCACAAGTTATCACCTCAGGTCGTCACCCAACATTCCCAGAATTTCATGTGATTGTTGAAAGCTCGGGATGCGCAAAGCTCTGTTTTGTTTTGTCAAACAATGTGAACAGGTGATTTATGGTGCTACAGGCTTTCTTGTTCGTTTTCATACATGTGTTACTAATATTCATAATACTCCCAGTACATGTATTTAATTTGATGCCATTATTTGTTCCTTCATTCGTAAGTTCACTTCATCGGCATGTAACTGTTCATAACAGTAACATAAGAAAAAAGCGACTAATATTGTGACATCACATTTATAACATTTTCGTGATTTACTGAATTCAGTTAAGGGGATGTCATCTAAAGTGCTGTTGAATGATGACAAAAGTGAGGAGGGCGGTCAAGATATGTCATCATTACTGTTGCAGGATTTTAACTCAATATTTTCTGAAACTGTGATCTAACTTTCACGTATAATTCACATGTATTGTAGCAATTATAATTTCTTTTTCAATGATGGCATTAGTATTTAGGAGGAGGGGGTCTGGGAATGATGGCAAATACTGCCATGTGGGGTTTCAAGAGCCTGATGTCACCTACATGTACACTGTATACTCTTGGCATATGGGAGGTGGCGCTGCAGTCAGCCACTTTCATGGCCGCGGGAGTAGGATAAAAGCCTCACATGAAATGGGAAGTTTTTCATTTTCCTCAAATAAGCTCATAAATGCAGGCTAATTATTATTTTAGCGGTTTTGACTAACTCTGTGGTACCCAATAATACCCTTTGTTGGTATTTAAAGCATTCTGGATTTATTTTTGGGCCACGAGCCTGAATTTATCGAACTTCGCTATGCGATGTGCTGAAAGTATCCTACTTTCATGGGAGCTTACTCGACTGCCACCAGATGGCGACTCTTTCGCTGCACACTCCCAATAGAGCACATGGCAGTGCATCTGTTTGTGTCGTGTCATGGCGTTTGAAACGTTTGTTTCGCTAGAACGTTAGGTCTTCGGATCTGCAGACTGCAGTTATAATAAGGATGTAGCTTTTGGGTCAAGCGGACCATAGCGGCGCCATTGTGCTCTACAATACAATTCATATCCAAATACACCACAAATGCGAAACGCATGCCTGCCTGCCATTATCCTTGTATGCCTGGTTTGTTGTGAGGTTTTCACCTTCAATAAGGCAGGCAGCTGGCCAGGTGACTCACAGCCAGTATATGTAGATCAATACCATTTCCGAAATCGCAAAATGACTTTGTTTCATGCGCCGTGTAATTTTCGCAATGTGGGTGTCGTTCAGGGGTAGACAGTTGTGTAGTTGTTACCTTTAGGATGTTCGAATGCGTGCTGTGGGCACGTCAGTGAGGACTTAATGACCTCCGAACATGTACAGGTAGAAGGTACATAAAAGTGCTGGGATGATATTGCACTAACGATAATGAATAATTAAAAGTGTGTACAATAGCCGAAAGATGAGTTCTCACATCCATTATTAAACTAGGCTTGCATGACGTAGACGACATGAGTGCACGCCAAAATACGTTTTATGCCCTTCGGTTTTCTCTTTCTGGCTTCCAGACCATACATTATACAGCGCCAAATGTAATTATTGCAGCAGTTCTTTCTCTATGCGACGCATTATATGGATTTAGTCATTGGCCATAGAAACCTCCATTGTTATTAACCATGCATTGTCTCGATATGTCACGATGGCTGCAATGGGATTATAGAGGTTTAATTGCCTGCCAAATCAATATCGCCTTTTGCCATCTGGGCACGTGTTAAGTAAATGGGAATTATCAGCGTTTGCATGCGTACGTGTGGCACCTTTCAAACATGTACATGTATATGGGTCTACCTACTCCCAATGGAGGGAGATCGAAAGGGCAAGCCTGTTTATCTCCAATTAAAGGTGCCATTGAATGCCTATTCAATTTTGCTCTGGATTCGGTGAGTTGGAGACACCTGTGGATGACCTTGCTTTCCGAAATCTTGCTGTGGCCAGGCTAAATTTCTGTCAATCTTAAATATTGCGAATTCACATGGTCATTAAAATTGCTGCTGGTGATTGAACACTGGAAAAAAAACCGCCAGGTCATGGAACGCATAATAAAGGAAGCATTTTCCACATGCAAAAGAAATATATTTCAAATGCATTTTGAAATACATTGCAAATTGTAAAATGTATTGCAAATGTATTTTTTCAGAAAAAGTTCCATGATAAATGCATTTTAGAATGCATTTACAATCCATTATGAAGTACATTTATGTCACAATCTACATATATTTTGAAATGCATTTCTTTTCCATATATCCATATTGCAAATGTATTTTTCAGAAAAAGCTTCATGATAAATGCATTTTAGAATGCATTTACAATCCATTATGAAATACATTAATGTCACAATCTACATATATTTTGAAATGCATTTCAAAATGAATTTCTGTTCCATATGGGTTATTATATTCTGACAGAAATTGTGCCTCATAGTCCGCTTTATTCTCAGATCAAATTTGGCCGTTAGTGTTGACACGATAGATTAGTCTAGTGTTGAATCACCCGGGAATGGCAGATGATGTCTTTTGAAAAAAATGTAAACAGGTGTTAAGCAATGCATCATGTTCATTGGTGGATTCGTTGTCCCCCCATCAATCGAAGGTGTTTCCACGTTGAGAACAACCACGTGCATGTCAGCTTCGAAAGATGCATTGCATGTACTTATTAATATAGTATGCAATATTTTCACAACTGCCGTTCATTATTGGCTTCACCATACGCATTGCCAATCACGCATCCAAAGGCGTGAGAGGTTTTGGCCATTGTTTTCTATGCAGCCTACGACGGATGTACATTTGTGTCTGATGAAGAACAACGACCTTAGTCAGAAAGTGGCACTGGCGAAAATAATGACTGATGTCATCCATATGCATTTTTCTGATGAAAGTGTCGAGGCATGTCCTTGTGTTCAGACGTCCCATTGTGTAGTAGGAGGCGTCTGGTTCATGGGCACAATGGAAGTCCTCGACTCATTTGTGACTTGAACCGCATTGTCCATCAGCATGTTATGACTGATGATCCTCTTCCTGCGAACTTTCATACAAGCTATAGGACGCCAGCGTTGTCGGCTAGCTTACTGCGGTGCTGCTAAATATTTCATTTTTCAGCCATATTTCTGCCTTGTTGCATGATTAATCTGCAATTAGATGAGCCCAAGTGAGAAAGAAACTATACAATGCACTTATCCGTTGTACCTTTGAATGGCACTATTTATGCATAGTGTAATTGGCCATATTCCAGTTATCCTTTAATGGGTCGTGTGGAAGTTAATATCAAACTAACCACTTTTTGGTAGTGCTGATAGGAAGATTGCTTGCAACTTTGTAAATATGTTTTTGATACACATTTTCGATTAATGTCTGCATAAGCCAGATTATTCGAATGAACATATCGGCTGCTTAAACTTAAAGTACATATGTACTGTAAAAAAAGTTCAGTTTTTTGCATAAATGAATTAGACCCAAGACCTGTTGCAAATGCACTCATGTACTGCATAAGCTATGCAAAACAGTTATGCACAAATATTGTGTGTCCTTTTTGTCCTTTTCGATGTCAATCGACACAAATTGCGAGTTTTAAATGAATCAATAATCACAATAGAAGTTAAACATACATGAAATTAATTCACTCAACTGAGGCCACGAAAAATCATAGAAATAATATTATCATTGAAACGATCAGAATTTTACGTGAAGAGGAAACGAAATCATTAATAGCTAGCCTACTGAATATGTTTCTGAACAATTTGAAAAAGTGAACTTCTATACTTTAATCCATTGATTTGGTATATCCATCGTTTTGTATAGTTTAATTTGTTCTAGACTATACTTCATTTGAGAAATGTCATGTGCTGAAAAACGAATCAATAGAATGGAGTGACACCAGCTTGTCCAACTTATCAGTACCTGACTAACTGCAGAATCAATAGTAAACCTTAGGAAGTCAATATGTTTGCCTCTTATTAATTTGCGTCATGACATTACACTTATAATTACTGACTACTTTGTATTTTGCTTTAATTATGCATAAATAACGATTGAGAACATTACTGTCGTCTGTTGAGGCGCAAATAAGGTGAAATGAGAAGGATTTGATATGGAAGCCGTCCTTTGAAACGTCCAATAATAGCGACCTATGAATTCGTAATGAGCCATAATAAATGCCAAAATTGGCGTCATGAGATAATAGATTGCAGCTATGTATGGCTGTTGACATATAGAACTTAATGCTGCGAGCAAATGCGACTGATAATATGCACAATGTTTTTTTAAATGTTACTTCCCTATACTCCCACTTGCTCTTCTAGCAAAATAAACGCACTTATCTTGCACGGTTCACAGAGAAAAATAAACAAAACCATAATAACCAAGGCCAAATTAAAACTACCAATGCTAGAAACTGTCTGGTTAATTTTGCAGATGCTGTCTTCTTCTTGGAAAGCATTGATTGAAATTCTTTGAAAAACCACACTGTCCCATGAAAGTTAGAATCAGTTTAGCCATGCATTTTTAAAGTGTTTGAAATATGGATTTTCTAGTTTCATGGTAAAGCCCACTGCACCATTGGGAATGACCAGTTGCCTGTAACAATTGCTGTTTTTGTCCGCAGCATATTTTTTAGATTATTTTTTCTGTACATTTTTTGATGGGAATTAAAAAGTATGTATTGTTTTCATGGGACAGACTGGGACGTTTACTGTGCAGTCGGTTCCTGGTGACCAATTTAGGCCTTGAAGAAATTTTAACTGGTTGCCCTTCAAGGTTTTCGTTATTAATATAGTTTTGTCATCCGTATTGGCATGCATGAGCGAGATAGTAATCGCAAAGTCCACATTAATTTTAACTGCCAGAAATAATGACTTTAATATCGTCAGAAATAGCAATATCTGCCCTTCAAGCATAAAATTATTTTGCTAATGTTGGTGTCTGGCCCTTCCGTGTCAAGTCGCCGACTGGGAAATTTTATCGTGAAAACGACTAAGATTATCACATTCCCACAATCAGCAAATTACAATCATCAACTATCCTACCCTTTAATATTCATCCAATTATTCCGTGGACTTAAACATTTTGTTTTGGAGGTTAACTATTGACGACCAAAGCATTGTTTACACCGAAAACACCGTCCCTTTTTGAACTAAATTTTATTTTGAAATTCCGCTTTACACTGATCAGTGATTTGACATCATGATAAGCTAATGTACATGTATATCAGAACACACTTAGAGATTCTCCCTGTATAGACGCAATTTTCAATTTTAGCTTCAAGTTTTTAAATTATTTTTTGTAATTGGGTAGGACTCTATGATCACCCTATACTTAATGTATATCAAACAAAATTAGTATTAGGGCCCATTCTCATAGTATTTTACTGTATTCCAAGTAAGGTCTGAGATCAGGGTGGATGGTCTTTATTTTAAAACAGTCAATGTTTCTACAACGTTTCTTGCTCCCTAGTATTTATCAGTGCGTTCAATCTTATGTAGTCGATTTATTTGGTCGGCGCATTGGCTTAAATCTAAAATATTCGATGTTTGCTGACTTTAGTGCACATTTTCTCGGAATTGTATATGGCGAGTGTAATCGCCTCATGTTCGAGCGAAAAACAATCTCGTTTGGTAAACCACAATAGATCTTTTGGCTGGGGGAAGTCTTGACAGCAAGGCATATGGTGGCAGAGCAAAGAATGCCGATATCCTAAAAGATTGTTTTTGAATTCTTATCAAACAATAATCTTGAACATATATTAACTTATTCCCCTCCAGCTTATTTCCATTGTTTACATTGCAACGTCCAACCGGCCATTTTGACGTGTGGCTTTGCTAACATGTTTTGGCATAAAATACAATGCGTTTGTATACAGAGCGAGGGAAACGTTAACGAGTTTTACTTTTATTTACATTACATTTGAAACTGGTACAATAATATTTGTCGAATAAACCCTGCTTCAATCACAAATGCATTTCCTGGGCTGAATCACCACCTATGAATATGTACGTGCGCCTTTTTAAGGTTCAATGTGCATTTAGGAACATTGCATCCAGTTTATATGATGCGCACCTGTTGTTCAGTTTTTCTTTCCGATGAATTGTCGTGATTGTCGTCGTGTTTATTCTGTAATATGTTTACTTTAAAAATGATTCTGCGGTATAATAAATTCAGCAAATATAAACCAATTACAATAAAAATAAAAGCGAGCTTCTGACAATACACACCGACCACTTGATGGAAGGCACGAAGAGCTATTGAAGTCTGTTGTCAAAGATTTGCTCTTAGGCTATAATTAAAAGTCGATTTCCAGAAATTCTCATCAGCGATAACAATAAAAAAGCAGCCCACGATCGGAATAATCTTTCATTATACTTGGCGTTGAACTAGTTAATTGGTGCTTATTTCTGCCTTATTATTGGCATGACCTCGACTTGAATTCCTGATTCCATTGCAATTCTCCAGTCGCCATGAAGAGGCGCCTAATAAAGAATACATGCATCGACAACCAATGAACTAATCGCTAATTATAACTTATATTCGAGAGTTAGAATTTGATATGATCTGATGCAACAGACCATAAACTGTGATATTCAAATCTAGCTGAGCATCGAATTGCGAAATTTGTGTGGGAGGATGAATTAGCTGTGAGGTTTTTGAAGTGGCATACCCACTATATCCTGATCCTCTTAAGAAATTATGTCTGACAGCGCAACTTCCATAATGACAACATCGAAATAACTCTTGTGGAAACAAAACTGACCATCAATATACTAGTACATGTAGCTGCCATCTTAGCTTCGAAATGCCTGCGGTGCTGCCAGACATTGATAGGCAAGAATGTGTTCCAAGAAATATGCTTTGTAAGGATTAAATCAAACCTGTAGGGCAAAAACCCTATAGTCGATTATCTTGATTTTTGGATTGAGAGATGTTGAATAGTTGTTCTCTTCAAGTTAGTCGCCATTCATTTGCATCAGTAGCTGTAATTTTCAATGCCTCCAAGAGGTCCAATTAAAGCTTAATCAGAGTTGATTTTTTTCATTCTTTCCCCCATGATCCAGACGACATCAAAAAGTCGTTGGCAAACCAGTTTCAATTAAGGTCCATTCTGTTTACATTAGACGGGAGCATTGGAAATTGAAAAGCAGCATTAAAAATGGAAGAGCTTTTGTCCGAGCGGAGTAATGATGGAGTCATTACCCCCTCTACCCTCATCCCCTTAAGGAAATTAAAAAAACTTAGCGGACAAAAACCCCTGAAATCCTGCCACATGATTGCTTATTGTCAGTTTGGTCTAGTACTTATTAATAATGTATCGAAAAATTCCAGAAGTGCACTCATTGAAGGCATCCACATTAAGCCAAATTTCCTAAAGAAAATCTTGCCAATTATTCTGCACTTACACGCATTATCACTCTAAAATTACAATTGCGCTTCCAAGTATTATCCTCATATTTGCGCTAATGACATATGCTTCAACGGTGTTTGCTGCAGTTATGACTGCATTCTCCAGGGTCATCATAATTTAAGGTCTATCCCTCATTATAAAAAATATATTTTTACTGTTAAGAGCCATGGGGATCACATTTTAGATAAAGTAGATGGCTGTTAGAGCACCGCCTGCTGGTAATTCCTGTGAACCAAATTCATGAAATAAAAAAGAAACCGTAAGACTGTCTGCCTTTCCCAAAAATGCACTGATAAAACGAGGATTCTTAAGATTTGCATATTGAATGCCATTTATCGCGAATCTAAGTTGCTCTGCTCAACTGAACAATGTTTTTCAAGTGATAATTGTGATAAATGCTTGCAATTATTCGTCGAAAATATCTAGCGAGCGAAATAAAAATCAGAAAGTGCAAAAGCTTTTACAAGATGTTCACGATAGTACACTATCTATATAGCAAATCGATTTTCTTCTTGGATATACAACCATTTTAAATTGCGTTTAACGTTGTTTCATTGCCGTAGCAAACAGCTGTCATAAATCTATGCCAACAGCCAAAAAACCATCAGTGCTAATTGCCAATCTCGGCATCTTGTTTACCTTCCTTGTACCCACGTACTTTAGAATACCTACATGTAGTATTGCTACTGTATACCTGAAGCATTTCATTGACATTTTCACATACTTTCACGTTTATTTCCCAAAAAATACTGTATTATTGTAATATTATGATACCAGTGTTTCACTATACATGTATGTTGACATGCAAGCTTAAACTCACCTGAAATAAGGCTCCGTTATACCTACTAGTCACTCTCATATGGGTTTACACGATTTACCATAGTCCATTACCTGGTGGTGAAATGTTGTTAAACACTCAGAATCACCAGGTAAAATGTTGTTAAACACTCAGAATCCTACATGTGTCATAACAAAGCATCAGGTCGGCTTTGTATGAACTATGGTATCTGAAAGTTTGCATGCAAATGTATTGTAATACATGTATTCTACACACATTCTACGCGTATTCTACACACATTCTACGTGTATTCTACACACATTCTGCATGTATTCTGCACACATTCTGCATGTATTCTGCACACATTCTGCATGTATTCTGCACACATTCTGCATGTATTCTGCACACATTCTACGTGTATTCTGCACACATTCTACGTGTATTCTGCACACATTCTGCATGTATTCTGCACACATTCTACATGTATAACACATGTATTCTACACACATTCTACATGTGAAATACATGTATTCTACACACATTCTACGTGTATAATACATGTATTCTACACACATTCTACATTTATAATACATTCTTCATATATTCTACACACATTCTACATTTATAATTCATTCTACATGTATTCTACAATAATCGGGGCATTTGCTTGGAATGAAAGTTGACATTGAGGCCCATGCAGCAAATCTCCCTTACACACTACCATTGAAAGCAGGCAAACCAATTTCTGCACTTCGTGTTTATGCTTTTCCATAATAACACTTTTGTTTCTGTTCATAATTTATTATTTAAGGGCCATTTTATGGCGTAGATCTTATCACGTTTGAATTCACGTGTGTAGCAACGCGAAAAGTGTCGATTTATTAAGGTCTGGCTGAAAGTTTAACAAGGTTTTTTTCAGCTGGCAATTTCGCCTGTAGGTGTGACATGGGATATAAATTCGTGGTTCATACATGCGCCTCAGTATGGCAGTGACGTTTACTTAATGCAGGGGCTTAATATTAATGTGGTTTGAGGAGGGGAATGCACTAAACATATTACCATATTCCAGTAATGGAGGTTCTTTTGCCCTCGGAAATGGGGTATAAAATACCCGCTCCACACTAATAAAGTTATTATGCTAAAATAAGGAACTCCATAGAGGAGACTGAAATTTTAAGATTATAAAAACCGTTGAGGCTCGGCGTAATAAATCTAGCATTAAATTCGGTTTCTGACTATCCGGCTATTATTTTGCAATTTCAAATCCAAAACTCCCTGGCATATATGTTTCTGGGAGATTTTTTCCCCTTGTAATGGATATGATGTACTGCCTATATCGTTGTCATCCACAGCGTCGAATTTTGACACATTCTCAATCTGATTGGAAAAATTGAATTAGGAAGAAAATGGCTCGAAACTCCCTCTGTCGTCTATAATTAAGTTAGCTTCACTGCGCTACACTCGCCGGTTGTAATCTGAATCGAAAGCTGGCAAGATTTGTGGTCTACGTGGAGTATGTAGCTTAAACTTGACAGTGGAATACTAATAAGGCTTTTTTTTGCACGCAATCCTATTTAGTGATTTGCTGAGATGCGTCAGAAATACTAACAGCAAAATGCACTCTTCAATCTATTTAAGATCCTTTTTTTCTTCATCGTAAGAAAAAGCTGAAGGGATTTCATTTGTTATTTTTATGCAATTATGAAGCAATTTTTTTGCTAATGTTAAAAAACTACAACTACGCATTGAAGTGGCTTACTTGGAAAGGAAGCTTTGATGGTATTAAATCATACTTGAAATGTGCGCTAGCTCTGCATTTGATCATCGGCAAATTAACAATTATGAGTATCCCTGGATTGGATTGCAGCAGTTTTTCAATGTACTCCAGAATGGCTTCCTCTTCCTATATTGCATTCGTTTTGAAACATAAAAACCCCTCACTACTGCTTTTTGCGAGTTTTCCTGTCGTATGGATTACCATATATAAATATGCATATTTTGATCGTATGGAAACGGTCCATGCATCATCCACATGATGTCAAATAAATTTGAGCAAATCGTTAATGTTCTTGGCGTAGTGAGTGGGCCCTCCATTAGTTTCTTGCATGGTCGTCCCACCCATAACTTGCACACATGGATATCTGCTGGCTTAATGGCTCTGCAAGACAACGTACATTGTCTTGGATTTACATTTTTTGTATTTTTCGTAACCAACCTTGGGTAATTTTTCAATTGTGCTCAACACCATGATCTGTCTATTTGTGCAAATGAAGTGTTTGGCACACTTGTTCGCCCACTCGGTGACGACTTAACTCTTGGTCTTAAGGGGTTTAATGATTAGTGTAGGAGTCAGTTTGGTTCTGTGACGGTTTCCGACGAGTTAATTACGTATTCAATCTGAAAGAATGACCCCGGATTTAAGCTTACTGACAATTTGCCTTGCACCGAGTTAACTCTTACTGAAGGATGCTTTTTAATGTACAGTGAATTTCAAGTCAAGAGTACTATGCTAATGTGACTGTTGAAGAATTGACAAACTACATACACATTAAATCCGCCAGTTGATATTGTCTGTACAGGTGCTCTCCAGTAACATACATGTACATTGTAATACGAAATCGTCATATCAGCAGGTTGGGAGGGGGATGGGGGCGAAATCAATGAGCCAAATTTTCTGGATGTTTGCCACTCCTCGTCTGACTCAGCATCAATGCCAATTTGAATTTCTAAGTTTCAGTTATACATGTAGTAGGTCCATGGAGTGTTGATTCAGCCCCTACCCTAAAACAAAAATGTGTATGGTTATTCTCTCCCCTTTCTGTCATCATATGCATCGTCATATTTAGCCAGCCAGTCACCACTTCCAACTAAGATGATGACATACAGTATACTACCTGAACATACCCAACCTACACCTACATGTATACAATATCCCTGATTTCCAGATCATGGCACCTCAAATTTCCCTGATCTTTCTGTTGATGAACGTATCTGCTTTGGGATGAAAGATAAATCCTAGCCTTTTAGTAAGTTTGTTAGTAACTGGACATCCAATTGGGGCCAGAGACGTTTTTCCAATGTAATCGAAGTGTTATAATTCATGCAACATGACCAAATATAACAATATGTAAAAGTGCACCTTTATGCTCAGCGCGTACATGTACATGTATTACGAATCAACTAAATTCTACAAGCCTACAAGACCTTAAGGCCTACAGGACAACATTTCGTCGATCATCTCACAAACATACATGTACATGCATGTACAGTATGCTTGGCACATGCATGGTAATGATGGTATTGAAATCTACCATGTATGCAGTTTTGTCTTCCTAGTCTTGAGATCATTTACAAGTAATTATTTCTTCATCTTTTTATCCATAACTACCTACTTATTGGAGGGAAAATTCCAACCCACCCACTAAAAGATCCCCGCATTAGATACGGAGGTAAATTGGTAATCTTATCTTACCTGCCCCTCCCCCTCATTCGATTTTGATTCCATGATATTTCTCAGTTTCTCTGTTAAAATTAGAGTGCCAGAAAGCACGAAAACGAAAATCCTGACGTTGACATTCCCCAAATTCCGCCTGATCTCCACCAGTGGAGGATCTAGGATTCCATGAAGGGGGGGGGGGGTGCAGTAGGCAAGCGCCCCCCTCCCCCAGTGACGTAACATGGGAGTTGGGTATGGGAGGGGTGATCAGGCGACCGGCCTACCGGGGGTTTGGGGGGTATTCCATACAAAATTTTCCAAATTGAGAAGCAAGATTATGAGTTTTGAGGTACTCTAAATGCGATTTGTCAAGTAAAATTTTAAATAGTTTATTGTTGTTGTTTTTTTCAAATTTTTTCAACTCAATAGGGGGACGGAAAAGCAGTAATAAAATTTACAAAGATGCTAATACTAAAAATAAGCTTGAGAAATCACAGAAAACCTCTAAAACTGGACAGTGACTGTTTGCTTGGAAGAATCACACATGCAGTGCTAGAAATGAGTGCTCGAAATCAGTTGGTCGGTCTTGACCTGCTTGTACTCCTTGTAGACATTGTACCCCTACTATTTGGAGAATTAATTCCTTCCTAATTGATATCATTGTTGCAAGTAAAAAGGGGTCGAAATCTAAGGTCCTTAGCTGACTGAAGATCACCAACATGAAAAGTGAAATGAATTTTAAGGCTGATGACAAGGTCCATTGAAAATGCGTGGTAATTTTCGGGCACCCTGCATAATATTTCCACCATGCAAAACCATGCAAAATGTGTTCGGTATTTTTGCTTTAATAAATAAAGACGCTCAAAATTCTGCCTAACTTGTAGAATGTATCGTCCACTAGTGCAACATTTTCTTCCTTTTTCGGCGAATAACGCCCTTCATTATTGAACAATTAAATAAAAATGGGAAAAATTCGCTTACATCATCAAAAAAAATCACGTGTGACCTTT
>JAQFYZ010001068.1:0-28081 GCA_034695085.1 Cylindroiulus punctatus
GTGTTAACGCGAAATTACCGAACAAGGTGTTTTGAATGGAGTGCAGGGGTGTCCCCAAAATTTCAGCGGTGTGACTTTCGGCCTAGTGTGGCCCTTAAATCAGGCGGTCTCAAAATACAGGTGAAGGCAAACCTGCAAACCCAGAAGATTATTGTTTCACGCGAAGGTCAAGGAGGCATCCTCGGATACCTCTGACGTGGACATGCCCTGTGCTAAACAGGACAAAAGGGTGAGCGTGTGAAGAACAAATTGACCGACCTCCTTGGCAAAGGAGTATTTACCCGGACCAGATTCCAAAGCCGGTTGGTGCACCCACAGCAGCTCCTGTCTCACCAGGTTGGCTGTCTGCCAGACCACATCAGTGGTAACCACTTACCATTCTCCAGATCCTTAAGTGATCTGCAGGATTTCCTTCAGCCGATTATCGGACCCTTAATGAGCAGCCATTTCCAGATCTGCAGGAGGCGACGGCACACCAGAGGTTGCGAACGGATTAGGCCGGGGCAATCCGGCACCCTGGGGAACTGTCCCCATGTCAGTAGATGTATCAGAGTATCCACTACTCACATAAGTGAGGGACAAGTGATCGTCCAACTAAGCAGATGGATGACGGTTCGAACCAACAACTACAGGATGACCTGCACTCCAAGAGTGCAACGGGACTTCTTAGCTGCTGGAGGGAGGCACTCAGAAGTGCCTGGCAGGTCATGCCCAGCATCTAACGCCCAGGCATGCTTGGAGTGGGAAACTCCTCTATCGGAGGGCAGGAGGTCCCCAGCATTACTGTGGGACGACTCCCTCCACTCCAGGAACTGTTTAAACAGATCCAAATCGGGAAGGGGGGCCAAGCCAAGCTCATGTCCACCCCTTTGTTTGCTACGATGAGGTTGCTTAGGCCTAACTGAGCTGTCTTGACGAGAAGACATGTGTGTGAAAGAAAGCTAAAAGAAGACAGAAAACAGAAAGGAGCTTAAGAAGGGGTACCTGAACCACTGCCCTACTGAGCCAGAGGCTGAGAAACATGTAAGTAAAAAGAAAACAAAACCTGAACCCAATTTCTTGGAAAACCAAGAGGAACACGTTATGACAGCCAGGAACAGGAACACACAATGATAGTATAGGCAGTTAATAAGTGGAGCTTGGGGAGGGGGATCATTCAAAAAATAGTGCAAGTAAACATCGGGAACGTGTTGATAGAGGACTCCACCTACATCAGCTGTATTCAGGAGAAATATGCATAAATAACCCTATTTTAAAACCCCTTTTATGTGATTAATAAACGACCTTTTCAGCTTCTGTAGAACATTTAACCTAGTTTGGACTATGGCATTCTCCTCTTCCGTATTTACAAACGTCTCCCAGGGGGCACGTCGGAAATCCCGGAAGGGCCGTCATTGGGAAGTACTCTTACACGGGAAATAGCCCAACACCGGACAATGTGCCTGAATGAGGTCCAAAGGACGTCCACTTACATTTGGACATCCGTTTTCCCATGAAATGGATGTACCCAGGACCAATTTTGGGGAAGTCCTAGGTCTGTTTTTGCTACTTGGGAAAATTGCAACTATATTTATACTGTCTATTGCAAACAATTATGGAACCTATTTTTAGTTTTTAATATATCTGTTCTGCATTATAAATTATTGTCATGTGAAATACACTATGTAAGGCCGGCTACAGACTAGTGTTGTTTTACGGTTCGTTAACGCACCGTTGGACGCACGGTGATACAGCATCCATTATCCAATGCAGACGTGCAGCGAATAAACGCGTGCTTTGTGTTGTTATGTGTAAAGTTGGAAGGCCCCAACACAGAACTCTATGCCCCAGGCGTGTTTGCATGGAGTTGTGACTGGATAGAGTATCAAGTGCTGCAAGACATGAACGATATATTTTGCATGACCAGTGTATTCCCATATGTGCGCGCGCCATTTTGAAGTCCACCCTGACAGTGTTTTTGCCATGTATGTTTATCTCCCCTTGGGGCCTGTAGCCCAAACACCATATGTTAGAGCCATAGGGTTGGTGTGGGGGAGGGCACATCAGGGCGCTATTTTGGCACCCTTATTCATAGCTGGGAAATTCGAAGTTCCCCATAAGCATCTAGGCAAGGGTAAATCGGCGCAGAAGCGAAATTAGCGTAGCAAGTGCGTAACGGCACTTACACCCGTTTCATAGGTTTGAAACGGCCGCCATGACCTGTTCCCACGGTGGAAATTGGAGTTTAAACTCTCAGTTTTGTGGGAATGTCTTCCCTGAATCCCCCAGAGTTGAAATCATGGAAATCGGACGGTTAGTTCGTCCGCAGCAGGGCCACTTCTGGATTCGCATATGTAAACATGGCGGTTTTCAGCTAGCGCCGCCCCTCCCCCCAGCGTCATTTTTCCCGACCCTGAGAGTATGTCCATGTAAATGCACATGCAGAAATGTGAGTAACGTTTCTGTATATGCATTCTTCCAGCTTTCATTAAGTGTCATAGGTTCGTACATTGATCCAGTAGCCTGAAGGCACCGTGACGCCATCAAGGGCCGTGATCTGGGTCAGTGGCATAACCCTAGAGTGGGTGACCTGTGTGTTATGGTCCCCCAAATACCAGTAGATGATGCTGTGAGCGAGTGTAAAAATGCGGAAATCGAAATTCCAGAGTGGCAACACGCTTTCGAGTATTTTTATCTCCTCCCAAAGAGCTCCCAGATGGTGACACTCTCGTTGTATCACCTGAAGAAGGCAGAGCTGACAGTAAAAGTGGCAGCTGAAACCTTGGTGGCAGAATTTCAGCGCCAGAAGCATGCGCCCAGTTGTCAGGACGACTATACAAATGGTTCCAGCGGCGCCTTATTCACAAACGGCGGAGGCAGCAACGGCCATGGAAAACAGAAATCCAAGTGCTACAACTGTAGCAAATTTGGACATTTTTCACATGAGTGCAGGTCTGCTAAAAGTTCTAACCAAAATGCTTTTAAACATGTCAATCCTAAAAGTCAAACAGCCTTGGCCGAGCAGAAGAAACCCAAAAGATGGACTTTCTTCAAGAAAAAGAGGACAGCAACGGGGAACCTTGCTGCATCTAGCAGTCAAAGCCAGGCGAAGTCGGCTGATGACGGACAGCACACCGTATTCTACGCCAGTGCCATGGCTACAGTCCAAGTTCCCGAAAATGGTATCACCAAATGGTACGTTAATTTAGGTTTGCAGCACGTCACTCGCCCTTGGAGAAGGCAAATCCGAGGCACTTGGCAGTGGCCATGTCCTCATCCAGTACCAATGTCAGGAAACCACTAGGACAACTTTGCTGACCAACGTATTACACGCACTTAAATTTAACAAAAAATCTCCTTTCTACAAAAGGATGGGTGAAAAAGGGTTCTGCACCCTCACCAAAGGCAATGAATTAATCGTTTTTAAGGACGATCCATCTAAGCCCATCCTCATAGCGACCCAAGAAAATCGCCTGTTCCAGCTCAAGGCTCAAGTTCTGGACGATTCTTCAAGGAAACTGCAGGTGAAGGACGATAAAAGCGTGGTAATTCTCACTAATCAGCAGGTTCCTAAGGCAGAAACCAGCACTCAGTTATGGCATCGCAGATTCTGCCACCTCAACTTCAAAGGCATGGCCACATTTAAGAAAAACGAGTTCGCCCAGGGTTTGGAAAAGGAAACGGTCGACGAGAAGTGTTCCTGTCAACTATGCGGACTATGAAAGCAAGCTGCTTCAAGCTCAGATCAAGCTTCAAGATCGTTCGCCCATCTCTGTCTACGCGTTCGGTGCTTTGGGAAAAATGTGGGGGGTTTGGGGACACCCCCTCTACCCAAACCAAAATCAAAAAGCACAGTTAAACGCTTGAAATCAAATCGAGAACACTCACCACCGGCAACCCTGAAAACACGTGATTAGAAATGAAATTAGACAGTTTAAAAACCAGTCCAAACAATATGAAATTCAAAATTCTAAAGTTCCTGTGTTTTCCTGGGCACTTTTGTGGCACACTGTACTCCTTGTTTCAGCAGACGTCACTCTCGGCGACCACGTCACTTCCGGGAGACGTCACACTTTCAGCGTCAAGCGGGGCTCGCGTACTCGATGGCGGCCATTGCTGGGCGGCGAATTCGGGGTCCGCGAGTTTTCTGACGGCTGGATGGCCCTCGCATCAACTTGCGGGGGCGTCGCTCTTCCGGTCGGTGATGACGGGGCACACGCAGTTCGCGGCACTTCCGGCGGAGGGGGGCCAACGTCACTTTTGGTCGGCCAGTGGTCGCTAGCGTCACCGATGACGTCGTATACGGCGACGTTTTAGTGGCCGCTCGCTGGTCGGCGGGGCACGCCTTTTTCGACCGATTGGCCGGTGATGATTGGCCAATTTATTCGCCAATCACTGGCCAGGGGCTTGCCAATTGGCAAATTCGACCGCTTCGCGGGCGGGGCACGGCTAGTCGGACCGCGGCAATGGCAGCTGGTCCGGCGATGCTGCCAAATATGGCGGTGGGGTCACGCCTCGTGTCAGTCGCGACGACAGCGTGGCAGGTCGCGTGGCGGGGTCGACAGCCTAGTTAGGCCGAGTTCGGGGCACCCGGATACGGCCATTTTTTTTCTCTCTGGAGGCTGGGTTTGCCTGCGGCGGATGTGGGGGGGGGGGAGGCCCAAGAGGCGGGCGACAGCCTCTTATTTAATTATTATCTCGCCACACTCACGGTTTCCTTTTTTTTTCTTTTTTGCCGGCTGGCCGATTATTAGACGGGGCTTGCTTCCGGCTGGCTATTTGCTGGCTGGCCGGAAAGGTCCGCCACTTGGCTGGCGGGGCTCTCTTAATTGGTGACCGTGTTCATCAGCGCCGGGTCCCGCGTGCTAATTGGCCGGTTGGCGAGCCGCGTGGCAGGCGGTAGCTGGTTTTGGCGACCGCGTGCTCGGTGGGGGTCAGCCAGAAAGTTATGGCCGAATGTGCTGCTTCAGCTGTTGGCTGCCGGGGACGTTTCCAGAGCATGGCCAACCACGCTCTGCTACCATATGATTGTTTTATCAGTGAGGAAGAGCCGTGGCTGGCCATAAACATACTTTATTAACGAAAACACGAGGTCCCCGGCGCACATCCATCATGGTTGACATCATGGTAGCAAGTGAATGGAAACAAGATGGCGCCGGGGCAGCAAAACAAAACAGTCAGCTGACGCCTCGTCAGCTGACTCCATGTGTTCCGGGTGCACGTGGTTCGGCCAAAGGGAGGGGGGAAGTTCAAAAAATAGCAAACAAAAATGCACCGTACTTGAACTCGCAGACAGAGATGGACGGTACAGTCTGCTGACGTCCTAAACTTTGGAGAGAAAATTTAGAAGCCCCCCGACCTCTTCTAATCCCCTAAAACTCCCATTTTCTAACAGGGAGCCCCAACTTCATCACTTGCTGGGATGACTTGGAGATGAGCTGACTTGCTGTCAGTTATCTCTTCATTTCCTTTGTTTCATTTATAAGGGCTTTAGCCCTATTAGTTTCAATGTTCTCTGAATAAATGTTTTGTAATTCTTAAATTTTAAAAACGTTTTATCTCACCAAAAGGAGAATTTCCAATACAAAATTGAAATTAACTTTGCAACCTCGGAACTACCATTGGATTTTCCTGAGCTTTGTTTAGCAGCAGTCAATCCGCAGTGGAAGCAAGTCTGATACAAGCAGTTGACAGTTTATCTTATTCCATATTTGGACCTCATCAATAGCTCAGCAGGGGTAATTATCAAGCCCCTTGGCATTGATGAACGATGATCCAGACGTCCTACAACTTCAGTAGCAACACTCACGCTCACAAAAATAATACCTCTACACCTTGTGGGCCTGCCGCCCACAGGGAAGTAGAGGCCAGAGAAGTGTCTTACTGTTCTTTTGTACCCCAGTTTGCAGCATTTTCTGTTTGGGTCAGATAACCCAAAGTGTGAGATTGATGTCCAAGAAAATTTTCGTAAGGGCCTAGCCCATATTCGTCTAAGTGGTTGCTTTGCATTTACATCTCGTGCTGGAAAACACCTAGGTTTGAGCTCAGACTCGCCCCTGATGGTCTGTTTTCCAGCATTTTGCAGACGGATAATTATCGCGCTTCTTCTACCATTAATTTGGGAGCTAGTGTGAGACAAAGTTCCGATTGGGCTAAGTCCCTGTAGAGAGAATGGGTTGACATATGCAGTGGAAGCATGAATGACTGGGCAGACCTAAGATCGGTCTTGGTTGTGTGCAGGGTCGCGGCAAAAGAAAGAAAGTAATAGGTAAAGTGGAGTGCCTGTAGTTTACTAAGAGCAGAAATAATGATCAATTGGCAAATGAGTTCAAATGCGACAAAAAAAAGAAAAAGGTGATCCATTTGCAAATGAATAGCGCAACTGAACTATAGTGAGGGAAGATTCACCTGAACATATCATGATGAAGTCAGACTTTGTGCGCAGATAAGCAATGGGTAATGCATTGACAGAGCTGTATAAACGGATAAACAAGATAGGTACAATGCGAGAAATAAGTTCCGGGAAATCAAGCTACAACTGTACTCACAACCGAAAGTGTCCATCGTAGAAGATCAGTAACTGCAACCGCGTTTTCTTCACTCGCGAATAATTGAGGATCCCGAATGTTTGGGAAAGGTGTACGGAGAATCTGATCCCAGTAAACGAAGTTATCTTCGAAGAAGATGAACAAGTGATTCGCCATTTGCCTTAAACACGGGAGAGGCGAAGAACAGGTAAAGCGGCTGAGCACTGGATAACTCCTGGAGCATTGTGAAGAACGAAGCAAACACACTTGGTGCCATCTTCTGAGAAGGGGAGAATCTCCTACTTTGCATTAAACAGCAGCGTCCCGCTGTTACGAGAATCTGAGAAATTTCACAGATCCAGTTCGTGCGATTCAACACACTAGAGATCACAATCCTCTGTACCAGATGGATGGAGCGAAGACATTTTTGCTGTCAGTATGAAGACAAACGTGTTGACCACGAGGCCAAGTCCAAAAACAGGCTGGTTATTTTTTGTTGTTGTAGTTGATGGTCCATCAGACCATAGTTACTGCACAGCACAGAAGAGTAATTGAAGCATTAACAATGAGGTGGAGGCTTTGGTCTACCATAAGCACAGCGAGAATTCAGTTGAGGAAGAGCAGATATCAACTAAACAGGCAATCCAATTTCTTTTAAAATGGTGCAAAATTATAAGCAGGGTGTGCAATTTTAAATATTTGTAAAATATTAGTAACTAATTTCTTAAAGAAAGAGTTCGTTGGGTAGATGAGTAAAACTCATAAGGGTGCCCAAAATAAGGAGAACTCACTATTTCTGAAGTTCCATTGCAAACATATGGAGGGAGCACCTGTTGCATCGCATTATACAAAGAGAAAATGGCGCCTGGCCAGAAAAAAAGGTGCCCAGTCCCCAGCACACACGCAAGTGGACCGGTCTTGAACCCTGACCTAGCCCTGGGCAGCGTAGTTGACTGGAAATGAGGGCAGGTCGAAAAGTGCACTAATGGTGCATAAGGGAAAAGCCAAAAGTGCTTCTGGTGCTAGGCAGCAGCTCTGCAGCGCTGCATGCTCAGCCCCAGGTATAGCAATGGAGCAGGGCATTCAGCATGGGGTAGCAAATCCCGTGCCAAAAGCCCTGGTTAAATTTGATGTTATGGCAAAACAGGAGAAAAGGGAAATGACCTTTTCGGCATGAAATTGTCTCACAGCTGGCAAGGGGTTAGTTTGATTCAAAGGCAATATCAGGATAATTGCACTTTAACGGTACCTTTTTCAATTATTTCTTGTTGGGACAATGTGGATTGTTAATTGGCTTGGTCAACATTTGGTACTTTACTTTCAACTTGCTGGACAACTTCGCTTTGTAGTTTCAATATTCCATTCTGTATGTGATACATATATTAAGAGTTTTTTTTAAACAACAATTTTATTTTACAGCATGTCATTTGAAAGGTTGGCTAGAGTGTCTGTCCATGGTTAGTATCTGAATTTGAAAATTGCAAGAAATTATCAATAATCAATGACTTCCAAACAGATCACCCAGACAAAGTGACTCATACTGGGTCGAAATCTTATTTGATAAATCTAAAGTACAAGTTGTTATAAATCGATTTAAAAACAAAATGTAAAATTAATACATCGCAAATTATACCAGGATTAAACCAACCAAGTATACCCTACTTCGACAAAGAATCATGACAATTGTTTTATGTCTGGCTTTAATTACTTTTCTGGTCATGATTTACACACCTACAGTGTATATCGAAAATAACTTGAGTGAGCAGTGTCATATATGTGTCAAGGCGCACGTCAGAAACGATTGTACATCAAATGCACCAACTCATTTCATTTTAAAATAACATCTGCAATGCCAGTCAAAAACTTGTAGTAATCAATATACCGGGTGAAGCATTTCTTGTGATACAGCAATTATTTTTAAACTAAAAAGCATTTTACAAAAAAAAAATGTTGAGAGAAATGTTAGCTTCTAAGAGGGGGAAGTTAAATGGCATCAATTACTTTGTGGTCAAAGGGCATTTTTTGAATTAGATCGTACCATTTTGAATACAAAATCTTATTCTACAACATGCCATGCATACAACACCGTTACCTCCCAACCTAAATGGTGTGTAGCTAGAGCCTTGAAGAAACACATGACATGGAATTAATCTAGCTTCTACTTCCTGATGTTATAGGTCACAAGTCTCACTTGAAATTAGCCAGGCATTTATTTGTCTCCGGAAACCCTGCCCGCGGTCATTAAACAGCAATGCACTACAGCAGTAATTGCCATATAGTATCTCCCGACTTATTCTCCCCTCCGTGCATAGAACTGTGCTGTTCATTTTCCACCCATCCTCTGATCTGGACAAGAGGGATCAAGTGAGACCTTTCATTATCCGGAAAACGACATTGTTGACAGAAAATTGTTTTTTTAAAAATGTTCCTGCTTTTGAGGCGGTACGAGATTACGATGGTTTATTTATAAATTGGATGAAGGTGTTTTGCAAAATTACGACTTCTCTGTTGTCTGTCATTAACATTTTTGCATATCGCTGTAGTTATCCATGTGCAACTTGATCATATTGTCGTCTGTACTTTGTTTGCTGTGCTCAGTCAGGGAACTGTGCCAAATCTTCCAAAAGGTTCATCCAGACTCCATAAAGCCTGATTAATGTTTCCGTGTAACAGACATATCTCAAAATTGTAGGTTATTATGTTGATCGGATGAGTGATTTAAATACAAGAAAACTATGATGACATACAAGCGTACCTCATGAAAATGAGGTGTTTTATTATTTATGTTATCAAAAGTTAACTTCTTTGAGTTATTGTCTTGGTGACATCATGGTTCTTCACAATTCCATGCTGTCAAGCACATTTAAATTGATTTTACATATTTTTGCAATTAACTTTAAAAATACAATTTTGATGCATTTGTCACATTTAATCATAAAGCAACCAGTTCGTGGCCACACATTGGAAGAAAATGCAAACAATCGAGGTTAATTAACGTTTACTTCAAATAAATTGTCCCAAAATTTCAAAAGTTGAATTTTTATAAGAGCGAAGTTACACAATTTTCAATTGAAAGATTTCAAAAAGATTTTGTAGAAATGGCAAACATGGTAATGATTCTAAATAAGGCATGCTAAACAGAACATCGGTATCATTACTTTTCGTTTTTTTTTAAATATATGAACAAAGTTTCTAATTGGGAGAAAAATATGTTCGCACATGTTATTAATAAGCACAGGTTGCTTTCAAAATTTACATGGTTGCATCTACGATCATCAAGTAATACATTAAAAATCATTTTTAAAAAATAAAAACATTTAGTGCCACTAAATGCTCACGATAATTTCGCTGGCCTTTTCACATACATGTTAACAGTTTACCAGAACACTTTGGGTACCTTACCAATACATATTGCAGGCATTGTTCCCACGAGAATTTGAGGGTACTCCTAAACATGTTTTCTATACAAAAAAAACAGCCATGCATTGGCAATATGCAGCATCCCAAAGGGTTTCAGAATGTCTTATTACTGGACTGCGCATTAACACTATGTCTGCCAGAGAATAGCGCCAAAACACCATGATTAAAATCAAGAGCCAAAGGTTACAATTGTTAAAAATTAGGAGTCAACGAATTTGAGCAAAATATACTATGAAAGAACAGTCAGAGAGCAAACCAGAACCTGTTAGTAAACAAGAGGTCGTCTCAGATCTTAGGAATGTTTGGCCCAGGATCTACCACTACTTTTCCAGTCTCAACTTCACATCCACTCATCCACTCTCATTAACTTCTCATCCACTGCATGGATCACACGAGCTTCGCAAAATGTGAAGTGACACTGCCACGACACCTCGAAACGAGTAGAGAATGTTGTTACAGCTCCAGTAGACCGAAGAACTGCCGGCAGAATATTGCCCCGTCGGATGGCGGATAGTCATACCTATGGAGTATGTGACGTTGACTGGGCGTGAGCTGACGAAAAGCTCGTCGATATTCTTGGTCAAAAGAAACTGCAAAAATACAAACATAATGAAATTACATATACAGCCTGACCTCTAGAAATGCCATTCAAAGATAATGACAATATTTCGACACCAGGCAAGGCGCTGCACGTGCACGGTGCCATCAACCGTGGAAAGTGCGAGCTTTGTAACTGTGAAAGACGCGAAAGAGGTTTAATGCGTTAAAGGTTTGAATCTAACCCTCTACAACGAAAATGGATCAAACGCTCTCACTTACTAGTGCTTGATCACCCTTGAAAATGCACAACTCCCAATTTCCAGACTATTTGCTGTGAGACCGCCACCGGCCATTGGAGGTCACAGGGCGCATTCTTCGCAGTTTTCAGCAGACCTTCCAAGGCCAGCAACGCTCCACATTCCAGAGCCAGCATTCCTGGGACAGCGACGCTCGCACTGGGGTCAGGGTTCAGCCTTAGGCGCAGGTCTGCATTCCAGAGGACCGAGCAATATGCCGGATTAGGCACATTCCTGCATGCCGACCCAGGTCACCTGACTGACTCAGGGTGGGCCTGGATGAAATAAAAGAAGCGTGTTTTCGCGCTTGCGAGGCAGACAGTTCCTCACCTAGACCGAGGCAGGTCAACCCAGAGATAGCTCACATCTGAGAGCTAAGTCAATAGTCAGTGAGGTCATAACCTTGAGCTGAAGATAGGCAGACAAGCTGGAACTCAGACCAAGGCAGGTCGACAGAGAAGTGAGAGGACATACAGCTCCCCAGACAGCCCATACAAGAGGCGAGTCAGGACTTGAGGGCAGTGAGTCAGACTGGCGATCAGTCAGCTCACAGTGACTGCTCCCGGACATGAGATGATAAACCTACCGGCAGTCAGGCAACACTCGGAGATGGTGAGCCAAACCGGCGGACAGCTAACACCGGAGATAGCTCCCGGATGTGAGCTAAACCGGCGGTCAACGAGTTATATACCGTGAGCTGAACAATAGGGGGAACAGTTCTCGACCTGGACTAAGGCAAGTCGACCCAGGGACTTGGGTCAAATCAGGCCAACACCAGTGAGAGCCTACAGGGAAGCCTGACGCACAGGCGCCCCTTAGGTGTTTTTCGAGAGAAAGCCTGAAGCACAGGCGCCCCTGACAATCTCCACTTCGAGGCTGACGTACAGCCGCCTCACCGAACCTGCCAGTTCCTGCACATTCAGATGGCCGGACCTCTCGTGGACATCGAAGAGCCCAGAGATCCACCGCCCGGACCAGTCCTGTGCAGATAAGATATCCGCCGCCCGGACCAGTCCTGTGCAGATAAGATATCCGCCGCCCGGACCAGTCCAAGAGAACGCCGCCCGGACCAGTCCAAGAGAACGCCGCCCGGACCAGTCCAAGAGAACGCCGCCCGGACCAGTCCCAGCTAGTGAACGCCCGGACCAGTCCAAGAGAACGCCGCCCGGACCAGTCCAAGAGAACGCCGCCCGGACCAGTCCAAGAGAACGCCGCCCGGACCAGTCCCAGCTAGTCAATGCCTAGACCAGTCGTGCAGTCTTCGCCGGACCAGACGCCGTTAATCGCCGCACAGACCAGACAAGCAGACGACGCCCGGACCAGACGGCCAAGCAACACCCGGACCAGTAGCAATGTTCCAGTGTCTGGGGACCGACGAGCCGCTCTCGAAGCAGAGTGGCCTTTCTCTAGCCGATGCCGGCGCCGGTGGGAAGTCCCCACAATACAAGCCGCGGCAGAGAACTTTCATTTCATCTATACGATCTGGTAGCAGAAATTGATTTACGTGTAACGAGGTTCCGCCCAATAAAGGAGTTGAGCCTGCTTCGTGTACTGTCTCACACGATACGAGGCTCTGGGGCGAAGCATTGGCGGAAGGCCAATGTGCGTGGTAGCAGAGCGTGATTCAACAGTTCGACGAGGTTCAATGGTTTAACGTGATTCAACAGTTCAATGTACCTACTGTTGGACAGATTCAACAAACCACTTCCACCTGCGACCTGACGGTAAGAACTAAATTTTTTTTTGCGATTGCTGTCGCCCTCTCTGGCGGCAGCGTCAGCTGACCCAGGGGTCAGCTGACCCATGAACCAGTTTGTTTTTGCCGGAAGTCGGCCATGTTGATATTTTTGAACTTACTTGCTGGCCGACACCCAACCAAGTTGGTTGGGTTGTAAATTGCTGTGTTTCCGGATCACAATAAATATTAAGTTTGCAACCACGCTCGCCTCTGACTGCAACAAATCAACACTTTGGACTTTTCAAGATGACCAACCCCATGCCGGAGGACTTAAGTGCGATGCTGTGGACCTTGACACAAGGTGCCGTCCAGCAACAGCTAGCAGTTCAGCAACAACAGGGAGTTTCGCAACAGCTAGCAACTAACGTGACGCAGCTGACGGAAGCGATCACCCTATTAGCAAGTGCTTCTAATCGTGACTAGAAGCACAACCCGAAGTTTGATGGAACAAAAGGACGTCGCGCAATTGTGTGGACCAGGATGATCCAAGAGATTGCGATGAGGAAGCACCAGTTACCTCAAGTGTCAACAGCGGTGAAGTTTCTGAGGACGAGCGGTGGAATGGTATGTGCATTATACCAAAGCGCATGGACAATTTGCGGATTGGGCCAGCTTCGAGGAGCAGATTACCCTAACCTTTGGAGGTGACGAGTCGGAGTACTCCAAAAGCGAGAATGCCTGAATTGTGTGCGACACAGTGGGACTGTGGAGGAGTATATTTTGGAGTTCCAGCAAGCGGCGAGCGTCTTGCCCACGATTGACCCTCGGGACTTACTGTATAAGTTTATCCACAGTGCACGTCACGACCTAAGGACCGAGTTGCTGCTACATTACCCTGCCACGATCTGTGAAGCATACGGAGTGGCCAGACAATTTGAAGCAGCACACCGAAGTGCGAATAAAGGGGACGCATGGTCTCCGCGAAGGAAAACTGACGCCCACTCGAAGAAGCAGTGCTTCGAAGGGAGGAAAACCAGTCAGACCGCCACATTCACATGTTAAGAAGGAGACATCGAGACTGCCGCCTGGACCACGACGCCCTAGCATGCCGGTGAAGAAAAAGCCAATGCCTATGAGGATTAAATCTCCACCAGAGGATCCAGACGTAGAAGCCATGGATGTTGACTATGATTCTACTGATAGAACTGCGAGGGAGACCAGGACGTGTTTTCATTGTGGGAAAAGAGGACATCTAATCCGCAACTGCAGACTTAGAAAGTCCGAGACAGCAGCCACCATGATTAGTCCTATGTGAGTGAACCATCCGCAGCCGCCTTCACGACGTGCGATGAAGAGCAAGGCCGCCGAACCAAGGAAGAGATACCCACTTTTTGTTGTTGTCGGTCACATCAAGAAGATGCGTATCAAGGTTCTAGTGGATTGTGGATGCGATACGACTTTCTTGACCAAATGAGTAGTAGACATACTACACCTGAAGACGGATGCAAAGGCACCGAACTTGCCAACTGACGTTCTGCTTACTGATGGACGTCAGATGCAGTCTACTCATTGAGCATTAGCCGTGCCTTGGCAAAGTGGATCGTTTCGAGAGGAATGCGACTTTGACGTTTTGGAGAACATCGAGGAGTACAATGCTATCTTAGGTCAAGAATGGTTGTTCCAGCATACCCCGAGGATTCTATGGAAAAATAATTCAGTGAATGTCAAACAACGCGGACGATTGCACCGTTTACCGAAACGGAATTACAGTCAAGAAGGGATCGAGGACAGCAAGGTGCTGAACTTCCTAGCATTCTACGATGCAGCCAGAGATGAGCCGGATGCGTGCATCTATGCCATCAATGCATCCAAACTAAGACATAAGCCGAAGCCGGCGCACAGTCGCCGAACCCTGTTCAGAGCTGACTTACGAGGAGTTCAACAAAGCTGTAAAGGAACTCGATCCTGCTTTCCGTGAGGTATTTGCACGACACAAGAAGATGTTCCCAGATTAACTACCGTGCAAGATGCCACCTGATGACCGCATCAAACATGCAATTCACCTGAAACCACAAGCTACACCATGGGCCGGACCTCTATACCGTATGTCGATGGACGAAAGGGACGAGCTGAGAAGACAGCTGGATCAGTTGTTAAGGAAAGGATTGAATCGACCTTCCTCATTGCCTTTCGCCTCGCCGGTCTTGTTCGTAAGAAAGCAGGAAGGAGGATTCCGCGTACGTGTACACTACAGGCAACTGAACTCTCAGTTACTCGGACCATACCGAGTCGATGGCGTTGTCACACCCGTGACATTACGCCTGCACTTTCCGAAGCAATGGAAGTCTTCACCATTGGTGCACGTTCAGGACGTTAAGCGTGCCACGGAGGAGCATCGACGTCAAGTAGAGACGAGACGACCTGGACCTATAGACCCAGACGTCGATCCTACCACTTTTGCAGTCGAGTCGATCCTCGACACCAGGCTTCGTAACCGACGAAGGGAATACCTTGTACGTTGGAGGGGATACCCAGAGGAGAAAGCGACTTGGGAGCCGACTTCCAGGCTGAAGGAGTTGCCCGCACCTCATTAAGGACTTTCATGAGCAACATGGCGGCACCTCTGCCGCAACCGGGCAATTTCTTTCCTTCATTTCCTCACCCAAAGTGTGGGTTCGGATTTCATCGGGGGAGTGTGCGAGACCGCCACCAGTCATTGGAGGTCGCAGAACGCATTCTTCGCCGTTTTCAGCTGACCTTTCAAGGCCAGCAACACTCCACATTCCAGAGCCAGCATTTCTGCATGCCGACCCAGGTCACCTGACTGCCTCAGGGTGGGCATGGATGATTTCGCGCTCGCGAGGCAGACAGTTCCTCACGTAGACCGAGGCAGGTCGACCCAGAGATAGGTCCCGGACCTGAGCTAAGTCAATAGCCAGTGAGCTCCTAACTATGAGCTGAAGATAGGCAGACAAGTGAGAGGACAGACAGCTCCGCAGACTCAGCCCATGCAAGAGGCAAGTCAGGACTTGAGGACAGTGAGTCAGACTGGCGGTCAGTCAGCTCACAGTGACTGCTCCCGGACATGAGATGATAAGCCTACCGACGGTCAGGCAACACTCGGAGATAGTGAGCCAAACCAGCGGACAGCTTACACTGAAGATAGCTCCCGGACGTGAGCTAAACCGGCAGTCAACGAGTTATCTACAGTGAGCCGAACATTAGGGGGAACAGTTCTCGACCTGGACTAAGGTAAGTCGACCCAGGGACTTGGGTCAAATCAGGCCAACACCAGTGAGACGTTTTACAGGGAAGCCTGATGCACAGGCGCCCCCGACATTCTCCACTTCGAGGATTCGAGGCTGACGTACATCCGCCTCACCGAACCTGCCAGTTCCTGCTTATTTGGATGGCCGGACCTTTCATGGACATCGAAGAGCCCAGAGATCCGCCGCCTGGACCAGTCCCAGCTAGGCAACGCTTGGACCAGTCCTGAGCAGCCTGAGCCTGTCGCCGCCCGGACCAGTCGTGCAGTCTTCGCCGGACCAGACGCCGTTCGTTGCCGCCCAGACCAGACAGCCAGACGCCGCCCGGACCAGACGGACAAGCAACGCCCGGACCAGTAGTAGTGTTCCAGTGTCCAGGGACTGACGAGCCGCTCCCGAAGCAGAGTGGCCTTTCTCTAGCCGATGCCGGCGCCTGTGAGAAGTCTCCACGGTACAAGCCGCGGCAGAGAACTTTCACTTGATCTATACGATCTGGTAGCAGAGATTGATTTACGTGTAATGAGGTTCCGCCCAATAAAGGAGTTGATCCTGCTTCGTGTACTGTCGCACATCTGCGCTACAACCTAGGCTTAGACATTTGTGACCTTGTGCTTTTGCATGGGCACAAATTCGTTTGTTTTTCGTGCTGCATAACAGTCATGTTATTTTGTATGGGCATTTTCAGCACCTCAGGTGCTGACAGTGGGAGTATTAAATTGAATTGAATTGAATGTTTCAAATAACCAAAGAAAACAATATAGGGCCAGAGTGCTTGTCACTTCATGTTGTGCTAACCAATAGTTAGCTTCGTCAAATTTTGTTGAATTTCCCTGATTCTTTCGAAGTGATTCCATTTTCTCCTATAATTACCGGTCTTTGGCTGTTGCCAAGATGGATTGAGTTCTGACTCGACCAGCTTTGTTTCCTCTCGAAGGTATCTATTTCCAGCAGGCGTACACCATTACAATTTGCTGAAAACGTGGATACAAATAGTCGAACACGCGATTATAATTGCAGCAAAAACGCGACTGTAATTACGTGGAAATGCGGTGTTTTTGAGCCATACTGTACCAGTATGGCGGACGGACATTAGAGCAACGACGGTCAGCTCCAGCACGTGTCGAATTCGGCGTCGAAGCTGGTACAGCAGGCGTCGACTGTTCACTTGAAGAGGCGCGAAAACCAGAAGGCAATTTCGTCTGGCGTCAGCCCATTTTATAGGGCATGCACTAAGACAGAAGCTAATTCACCACTGCATTGTTGTTTGCGTCACATATTTTATGTTCAGTGTTGTCGTCGGTTGTTTTTTCTATAGTTGAAATACGAACTGATGGAACTGAAATACAGCCAATCAGAGAGGTGTCGCTTATCGATTAGGGATTCCTGGTTTTCAGTTGTTGAAAGGAAAATGGCTGACGCCTCAAGCTAAAGCTCCTCCAATGTTTTTTTTTTGTTGAGCTCCTTCCTCTCACCAGTGGCGCTGTATGCGAAAAACTACACTTTGTCAATCGCAAACTGGCGATTGTATTCTATTGGTTGGCACTTTCAGCCCAGTTCTATCACATCGTGGTTCTACTATAGCACTTTGATTCCATTAATCTATTAGTTTAGTCTTCGGTTGTGTTTTTATAGAAGCAGTGGTTCAGCTGTCCGGGTAGTGGAAGTCAGTATTGTAAAGCTAGTTATACACCAGTTGTACTGTACACCATACAACAATATCGGTAATGCCACCCCGTCCTGGGACGGGCGGGACCACTAGATATAAATGCCAAGTTTCACACAGAAATGGGAAATATATGTGGCGCTCCCAAGAGCTGAAATGCACCCTATGGTAACCCCCAAATACAATGGTTCACCGTGAAAATGATACACCTATTAAAACAACTGTGATCATAGTTAATAATCGCAAATTAAAGAGTAACTATAAGGTGAAGCTGTATAATATTGTAGAATGTATTCAAATACATACCAGTAAACAAATATGTATATCATTTCATTAAAGTAATGAAAAGAAAAAAAATATAGAAGGAAATCTATTTCAAAGTGAAAATGATACAGCAAAGAAACGACAAAGTGAAAAAGATACAGCAAAGAAACGACCAAGTGAAAATTATACAGCAAAGAAACGACTAAGTGAAAATGATACAGCAAAGAAACGACAAAATGAAAATGATACATTTGACCAAAATCGACAAAAATCTAAATCAGTCTTTGAATCAGTATTTGTTTGACAAACCTTCCTGTCTGCTGATGTCATATAGGTGATTTATGTAAGATTTCAAAAAAAATTGTTATATTTTCATGTAATAAGGACTAATTTTGTCTAGCATATTATTCTGACATGATATTTTTGTCTAGCATATTATTCTGACATGATATTTTTGTTCTAAAACAGATGTTTTCGTATTTATACCTCCAATTTGGCCTAACAGTTTTCTATCACACTTAGATCAGATAATAAGGAGTTGTTTTGATGACTTTAGAACTATTGGAAGAGGCACCATTTCTTAGCAATGTCAGCTCAAGTTTTAGGCCATCAGTATCATAAATCATTTTTATTCTCCATGCGTCAATTTCTGACCTAATAAATTGAGGTATATGTGGATGTTCAAATCGCCTTCGATGAATGGCCGATTTCCGGTTCTGGTATCTGACATAAAGGTATATCAGTCACAACTAACATTACTCCACAACCAAAGTATTTGGCAGTATCCTGAATATTTCGTTTTTGTGCACCTCATCAGCTCTTCTTCACACATAACACCGACCTTCTTATCCCTATATAAAACAAATTTATATTTACGAGTAAATAAAAACTTTTTTCCAAAATTCTGGATCATCTTGCAAGTGCTCTTCTGTAGCATTGCAATCTAATGTTGTTGACAGCTTTTTCTTGACCACTGTGCCATTTAAATTATTTTTCCAGTGAACAATTGGTACAATGTCAGGGTTAATATTCTTATGCAAACGTTTCTCAGTCTCCAAAGTTAGCGTTAGAAACACTACATTTGGTTTTTTCCTCATCCATTGCAAAACCATCTCTCATCAATAGAAGTTTCGGGCTCTTCCTTACTTCACTAATAATTCGACGGGCAATTTTATGCCTCTCAATGATATTCTCTATGGCTGAGTGACGCTTTTGAGTCATTTCAGCAATCTGTCTGTTGAATTTTCTATTAAAATTATGTAATTATATGCAGAAATAAACACTTGCACAAAAACAACAATAAATGCCAAAAATATGGAAACTTTTCCTTAATAAATAAAAAAATACACAGATATAAGCACAGACAAACTAATTCATGATATATTAATATGTAAAATGTCCCGAAGATTCCTCTAACTTGATGAACAAGTGACTGTATCATTTTCACCCTGGCATTTCTTTGATGTATAATTTGTACTGTGACATTGATTTCCTTCAATATTTTGTTTTCTTTTCATTAATTTAATGAAATAATGATGCTTATTTGTTCACTTGTATGTAATTCAATACATACTACAATATCCTACAGCTTAACCTTATAGCTACTCTTGAATTTGCGATTATTAACTGTGATCACAGTAGTTTTGATGGGTTTATCATTTTCACGTTGAGCCACTGTATGCCCTGTTAGTTTTGGCACTGTTTTTACAGTGAGCAACTTACTCAAATTCATGTTCTTTCGTCCAATGTACGAAATGCACAAGAACAGCAGGTCACGGTAAATGCTGTAATGTCTGCTTCTATAGACAGTTCCTTTTTTGCGGAGTTCGGAAATCATGATTTTTAGCGGACTGGATATGTCGTCGCACTGGATGCCAGAAATAATTTGTTGAATCACCCTGCAAGATGATAAAAACAATTACTCAAAAGTAAGTTTCATGCTTGCTCCGGTATATGGAATGCATTAGGAAATTACGGATATAATTACCCTCTGTTAACTGGTCCTGGCTCAGTAACCAAAGCGTGTACCAAAGGCGACTGCGTAGCTGAAATTGAACAGAAAACCACAGGCTAGTCTTGCAATGTACATATTCTGTAAACTCTGTACCCATCCCCTCTCTCAACGACAAAGGAGCCCCCATGTAATACTGATGAGGTGTGATTTTAAATTGCCTTGCTTCGCAAATGGCAATATGGTTGATAAGCAAAACCCTTTTTGAAACAAATAAGGTGATACTTTTTTGTTTCGTTTTAGATATACTCAATGGCCGTGCACATTTGCATATTTGCACGTAGCACGTTTGCCATTAACCAATGGTCTTTGGAGGGGTATGGCCATACCAAAATATAACACATTTCAACTCCCATACAATTAGTGCATACGATCTGGTCATGCAACATCAGACTTTGTTTAAACCAAGTTTCTAATTGGAGAGAGCATAACATAAAACAATAAGAACATGTTATCATACAGTGCCTGAAAGGCAAAATGGTGCCAGAATGGTAGGGTAGGACAGATGGATAAATAGGACAGAGATGACCTGGGCACCACAGACGACAGCGGCCCCGACAGCAGTCGATGACTTAGCACCGTCGATGAATACGGGCTCGTAGTCAGAAAAAGCAGCACGATGCTCGTGAAACAGCTGACACCAGATGGAAGGGAAAACCTCAGATTTAGAAGAGGCGCACCCGGGGACAGGTGGGACACCACTCCCAAGGTGGGGCCGACCAAGGGGCTGACTATACAGAAAGCTGGAAAGGGAAAGGAAAAGCCGTGACAAGGGCACGAACATGGAAGCCATTTGGAGGCGACACAGAGGGTCGCACCTCAAAGAGACAAGTGTACATCGGGTGGAACAGGAGATGGTGGTTGGGGTGCTTAAGTAGGGCAGAGCCGGGCACAATACTGCAGGACCAGAAGTGTGCATCGGAGGGCCAGGGAGGGCTCGCCAGCAAGCACATAGTTTATTGACAGGAGGTTCGGAAAGCACCCAAGCAGCACTGGAGCGCCTAGTGGTGGAATGCCTCACTGAGCTTAGCACGAACCACAGCCCGGTAGATGCGCAGTAGCAAGACAGTCAGAGCCCCAGGAGGTACCTGCAAGGCAACGGAGGAGGTTAAGTTTGAAGGAAGGTAGCCCTAATCCCCTGAACGTGTGGCAGAAAGAAGAACATGGGGTCCAAGAGTAGGCCAAGAAACCGGCAAGTCCGCTTGACGGTCAGCACGCTACCATAAAGGGAAAGGATGGGGTCAGGGTGCAGGGAGCAAAGGCAGCAGAAATTGACAACCTCTGTCCTAGGCGCTGAGAAGTGGGAACCATTCACCAGAGTCCAGCGGTAGAGACGGTTCAGGGAAAGCTGCAGATGCTTGATGTCAGCCATACTGGGGGAGCTGCACAGAACATGGTGGTCATTGAGATCTTCACTAGGAATAGGGTGCAGCTTCACACTGAGCTTTGGGGGACCCCACTGTTGGATAAAGGGGCAGGAGAGAATGGAGACCTTTTCTATGTCGATGAACACACACACAAGGTGGTCCCGGCAGGCAAAGGCCTCCCCGGCCCCGGACTCCAGCTGCAGAAGATCTACAGTGGAATGGGACCTCCGGAAGCCGAACTCACCGGGGGGATTAGGCTGAGTGACTCAAGGTGAAACGAGCATTGACTTTGCGCTCCATCACCTTGCAGAGGCACCTGGTGAGAGCAATAGGCTGGTAGTTCACAGGGTTGGAGAGATCCTTACCATGTTTAGGGAAGGGAATAACAATCGTCTCCCACCAAGAAAAGGGAAAGGCCTGCTCCGTCCAAACGCGGTTGTACAAAGAGAAGAGGAGGAGGAGGAGAGCCGGAAGGTGGGCCATCATGGCATAGTGAATGCCATCTCGGTCAGCAGAAGTCGAGGAGCAGCGAGAGAGAGAGAGCTGTGTGAAGTTCGACCAGGGTGAAAGGCCAATTGTAGGAGGCAACCACAGTACAGAAAACTGAGGGCTGACGACCCATCAGCCACTTTGATCCGCAAGAACTCGGCAGAGTAGTGGGCATCGCTGGAGCAGTGAGCGACAAACAGGATCAGGTCACAGATGGCTTCCAAGCGGCCAACGTGACTGTCAGCCTGTACAAGAATGGAAAGGGCAGGAGACTGGAAGGAGCCTTGGATCCTGCGGATTTTGTCCCAGACCAGGCGAGGGCTGATAGAGCAAGATATTGAGGAGACAAAGGACTGCCAGGAGGCACGCTGGCATTGCCGGCGCACACGCCACGAGGCCGCCTGGGCTTGCTTAAAGGCAAGAAGGTTGGCAGGTGAGGGCTGCCTGCGAAAAATGGATCAGGCTTTCCGTTAGACTATGGCTCTCGCGGCACTTTTGTTTCAAAAAAGTCTGGGGCAGCGTAGTGACCTGCCAGAAGACCGGAGGATAGAAGCGGAGCCAGCATCCAAAACGAAGGCCGTGAAAGAAGCGACAGCATCGTCACAGGACAGATCTTCGAGGGGGGGGGGGCAAAGCGTCACCGCAGGCAAAGGCAAAAGCCTTTCAGTCAGCCTGATGGATCAGCCAGCAGGGTGTCAAACCCAGATGGGGGGGAACCAGTGGACAGGGTGAGAAAGATGGGAAAGTGATTACTGGAGTCGAGCGAATCGTGAGGAGCCCAGGAGAAAAGAGATATATCGGGGGAGCAGACCGAGAGATCAATGTAAGAGAACGTAGAAATGTAAGAGTTCAAGGAATCCAGCAAGGCCACCCCACCACTGACGGGCACCAGGGTCCAGGCCGGCGCGGTCTCGGCGGAACACAGAGAAGCCACGAAGGTCCAATGAGGTAGAAGAATCTAAGGTCTCCTGAAGAACCATGCAGCAGGGCTGGTGGGCTGAGAAGATGTCCTTGAGCTCGAGTATGTTCTCGTGGATACCCCAACAGTTCCACATCAGGATGGTAGCGACTGAGCGGGCGGAGGGAAACAGACAGAAAGGGAGCGATGAAGTCACTAGTTTTTTCTTAGACTTGTATTTGGAGGGACGAGAACTTTGCAGGCCGACAACCTAAGATGGGCCAGTCCTCGGTATACATTACCTCTTCAAGGGAGGAGGACCAAGGTGGGCAGGAGTGGGACCTTTCAGATCGAAGGATGTGGAATACAGAGAAGGTCGAGAACCGGAGGACGGGGGCAGGTGCCACAGAGGGCAAAGACCCCGAACAAGGTGGATCGGGTCCAGAGGACCCCGGAGGAGGAGAGCAAGAGGAAGGAACTGGAAGGAAAGAAGATGAGGGGGAGAAGGGAAAGGAGGGAAGGCTTAGCAGCCAGGGGGGCTGGTAGAGCAGCAGGTAGAGGAAAATACATCTGACAGGAAACCCAGACTGGTTGGCGTGCCTTGGCATGAATCAGGGCAGATGCAATTGCCTGGGCATAAAAGCCCACCAATGTAGGGGGAGGCCCGAAAAACATTGCGGGCCTTGGGAAAAGACAAATGCTGGGAGACCTTTATAGACACAATCTTCTGTTCCTCCAAAAAGCGAGGACACTGACGAGACGAGACTAGGCCGGGTGAGGACCCTTGCAACTGACACAGCATAGCAGTGGGGCTGTCAGCAGGATGAGGAGCCTGTGCACACTTACCACAGAGCTCTGTGGACCTGCAGTTCATAGATTAATGACCAAACTGGTGACATTTGAAGCAGCAAAGAGGTTGGGAAAATAAGGTCGAAGAGGCAGTCGCTGATAGCCGATGACTACGTGGGACGGAAGAGAGGTAGTACCAAACGTTAGAACCAGGCTGGCAGTCGGGGAAGGAACACCATCACACTTCACAGTGCGATGATGATGATGATTGGTGACATGCTGCGCAGAGTCAGGCTTGCCAGACGACCTAATAGCATCGTTATCCAGGCGGAACTCCGCAAGGATTTTATCCTCAGAGAATGCAAGGTCAAAACAGTGGACCACACCACGACAGCTGTTTAAGGCAGCATGAGGAGACACTGTCACGGGAGTCACACCAAGTGGAGTCAAGCCAGTCAGGGCAGTTGACTGTCGTGCGGAGGCATCCTCGACAAGGAGTGCCATCACGAAGCTTTTTCACAGACTTGAGATCACCACAAGAGCTGCGAAAGGCACAAGCAATCAGGATGGGGGACACTGAAGACAGAGACCCACCATCTGAATGGCGCACAACGTAAAATGCTGGCCCTGCGGAGGCAGGGGCAGCAACAGGCATAGGCAAACCAGCAGAAGCCGGCACTTGTGTTTAGCCAACGTAGTAGGGGGAGAGGCGGTTCATCCCCCGTGGCCCCACCCATCACGGAGTCCACAAGGGGAAACCACAGACTGGAACCGGTCAGGGTCTATCCCACAGCCATGGTGCCAGGGTTGTCCGGGGGATATAGCCGCATCACGCAGGCCACTAGATTACCACCATCAAAGCGGAAGCAGCTAGGTGGGTCGAAACAGGCACTCCGTGTTCCTGGCTAGCCCAAGCAGCCCGGGGCCGAAGCAGTGTATGGGCGCCGACTGAGGCGACGGCTGACCCTCAAAAACCAGGATCACCATTTCCACCGTTACAGGTCTCCACATACGGCAAACACGAGAGCAGGAAACCACGACAAATGTCGCAGACCCCAGGCAGGGCCCCGTGTCAAGGGGAGGGGGGCCGTGCTTAGTCTCACCGCTCACCTAGGACCCAGCCACCAAGATACCAGCAGATCATGGCGGCACCCAACCCCACCACCGCGACAAGGTGACGGCCCACGGGGGCCTACACTTGTCGCATACCATATTTTAAACAAAATATTTCACTGTCAATTATTAACAAGGTTATAACTTCTCATATATCAATTATAAACAAGTCATTAACAGTTATACCCCAACGATTTTGCAGTTTGAACTTCTGAAACAGCCGTTGGGAGCCTGCTCGCTGCAACATGGGTAAAGGTATAAGCCAGTGAGATTGTGGCTATTCAGGCGACTGCATTAGCTGGTTACGTTAATTTTGTTTATAGGAGACAGGATGGTTTTTGGGATATTTTGTAGGGGTAAAAGTGTGTCTAATCAGCCACGAAATACGGTATATGTACATGTGCAAAACCACGATAACAAATTTTTCACTTTTATATATATTTAGAAAACTGGTCAAATATTGAATGCCTCTTACCATTCCATGCTAGATGCATTGGTGGCCCCAATTCTTCGTGTAGTTTTGGATTGTCCCACATACAGCGAATTAACACATGATGTGAATTCGCCATGGTCCAGTTTTTTGGACACGTCCTGTTTTTGTTAATAGCTTTTGCTTTCAGGCAATGCCCAGGAAGATGCGTAGGGACATTTATTCTTTTACAATACCAAAGCTGAAAAATAAATAAAAGGACTTCAGTGATCGAAAATGTATGTCAAAGCAATTTCTTAAAATCATAAATTAAGTAATTCAGAACTGCTTGAGAAAGATTGCACCAAATCCATTGCTACAACATACATGATGCTATGCAAAGTGGTGAGTGGTAAACAATTTGAATCCACTGTTCAAAACATTCACAAGCTAAATTCGAATTTGCAAAGTCAGTTAAAATAAAGTGCAACACCAATATGAACCCATGACGCCATGATCGTCATGGCGCGTCCCTTCTGAGTTCAGTACCAGGGCAGGCGAGTTAATGTTCTCGACCACCAGGGTTCTGGTAAGTCACCGAAAAAAGATGACCATATGTTTTCGTGACCATCGCCCCTTTAGCATTTTGCTAATGGCAATTAAAAATTAAACGATGTTCGAGTATGCAAAATGGGTTGCAGCGGTTAGCATGGCTCAGCCCCCAAGCTGCAAAATGCAACCCAATTGTACTGCACCCAGTCGAGTGTAGAGGACCTTTCCCCTCCAAAGGAAGGGCTGGTCCTCTAGTTAAAAATAGATAATTGAATGCAGTTCAGCAGTTCTCCTGGAACCCATGTACAGACCAACAAAATCACGCTTTCCAGTTGATCTACTGTATGTGGATACTTACCAGATTCCAAAATATGATGGGGTGCCTGTCGACAAAGTCGTACTGGGCAAGGCAGTTGTCACCTTCATCTTCCAGTACGGTCTCCAGCTCCTTGCGAAGAATTATTGGTGACAAGTATGGAATAATAATGGGATCCATTGTCGTCACAGGGACATAGATATCTTTGCATTTGCCATCCACACATATATCCACAGTGGATGATGTGATGCTAGAAGGCACGCTTCGATTCCTGACGTCGGATAAACCTGCTGGCATCCCGTCCTTTTGGAGTTCGTTTATATCAGTAAAGCTTCCTCCGTCCAGTGCATTTAAAGACCGTCTATTCACATTGTTCTTTTCCAGTTTGGAGCGTTCGGACAACAAGCCGTGAGAAATGCCCATGTTGATGGGAGAAGATTCAAACGACTCGCCTGCCGAAAATTTCTCAACAGAATGCTGGTTTAAGTATGCACCCACTGTCTTCTGCGGGCTGCCTACAGGGCTGCTAACATCGCTTGTTACGCTAGCGCTCTCTGGACTGTCCTCCAAGGTGAATAAGGGTTCGTGGCGGGTATCCAAAGTGACAGAATTCTTGCGAGATGCGCTGACAGACAGAACCGAGAGAGACAGGGCACTCTGCATGCTTTCGGAAGACAGAGCAGGAGAAAGAAGGCCTTGTCCACCTGAGTCACTTCGATAATCCTGAAAAGGAAATAAAACACACAGTTAGCGCTTCCTTTAACTGACAGGGTTCCCCCAGAAATTCAATTTTCAAATTCCCTGACTACTTCAGGTTTTAAAAAAAATGTCCCCGATCATTAAAAATGTGAAAATATGACATGTGCCTATGTACAAAATGCTATATTTATTGTTCATTGTGTATAAACTTGAGGTGAACACAAATTTTAATAAGGAACCAGCGATAGAGCATGCATTTTACTAAAAAGCTTCAAATTTTGATTAGTTTTTTATCAATTTTTTTTATCAAATTAATAAGTTCATTGTTGATATTATCCACAGAACTGATTGCATTCTGTTGCAGCTAGATTGAATAAAAATAAAAAAAAAACATAAAAATCATCTAAATTTTTCTTCGTCATGCGTATGGTTCAACTTTAAGACATCTACTTGTGAGGCGGGTCTTTACTTTCTATTCAGATGGAAAGAGCAAATGATACTAAAAATGCACTTACCTTGACAACCACTGTTAAAACTGGAACCACTTTTGACTTGCAAAATGAGCACCTATGTTGGGTCAAACAAATGACAAAATTGTAAGTAAACAATAGTTTTAATATACCCCTGCCATGGCCATGGCTGCCCCTGCCTCCAATGTCCGATGGCAGTTTCGAGCAGCCACCATTTTTTCTACTTCTAAACTACTACACTTAACTTTAAGAACGGTGCAGGTTACATACAAGGGCAGAAAATGATCGACTTGTATTATTTTGGAATTTCGGGTTGGCCTTCTTCTCTCAGGGTTCCCACATTTCTTTGAGAAGGAAATGTCCTGACTTTCCATTTTTTCCAGGACTTCTTTGATTTTTTTCAACACCCATGAAAAATCAGCACTTCAATGCTATACTTTATCTTTACATTGCAAAGATTTCTACACAGAAAAAATTTCTAGGAAAATGGTTAAAAACACACTTAAACATGTTAAGTTTTTTAAACATGTGTACTTATGTTTCCTAGCAGCTTTGGCAATGACCCATTATCATTAATGCGTTACTGTAATTTTTGGACAGCCCAAGTTCAATGGGTTAGGTCATTCCAATTATATTTGAAGAATTCCACATTTTGGAATTTACATGGTAACATCTAAAAGCTTTTCAGAAAATCCTCAGACTCATACTCCCTATGCTAAACTTCTGACTGGATTAGCTCAACATAGATAATTAGTGTGTGTTTCCAGTTAAACATAAATTGTTTTTTTTTCATGTCTTGAAAGCAGGGTTTAATAGGTTCATCGCATGTTTTTAATGAGCATTGATCTGGTCAGAAAAAATTCAGTACTTAGCCCTGACGTTCCAGGTTTATCCAGGTTGTGGGAACCCTGTCCCTGATAGTAACTTTAATAACACAAATATACATGACATCAACATTACAAAAGATTACCTTGTGTTCAGATTGGATTCTTCTGGTGTCCAGTTCGTCATTATCTCCTCGTCGTACAACAAACCCAAACACGAGTGACACCGGGAACAAGAAGTTATTAGGATTTCCAGAGCAGTTCTGGCAGTCACCTTTTTCCCATCGTCAAATGAACCACATTGCAGGTTACAGTTTTCAGTCGCTAGACATTCGGAAGACCTTAGAACTGGTTCGCTGCCTGCAAAAGGAAATAAAAATATTCAAGTTTCTTTGCAGCTCAATCATTTTACTTTAAACATGTGCAATCATTCTAATTCAATTTCAATTCAATTCAACTCAGTACCCTACAGTCAGCAAATAAATGCCAGGTGGTAGGGGGGTCGTACCCA
>JAQFYZ010001069.1:0-28079 GCA_034695085.1 Cylindroiulus punctatus
CGACCGCACATGTGTGAATGCTTCGCACTGAACGCAAACGCCGAGCGCAACCGCAAACGCGTTAGTGTGAACCCAGCGTGAGAAGGTGCCAGTGCCTCCACACGTTCAATCATCTAGCATTCAAGCATGAGGTCAAGCATTGGTTTTCTGTTCCAGTGTGGTGTACTATGGGTATTGGTGTCTGCTTTACCCATGGTGCATCAACCCTAAACAAAGAATTGCAGGCAGCTCAAAGGCAAAAAATGGCGATGAGTTGTTGTTGCCAACTTGTTGGTATGCAAATGCTCATTTTGCTTATTGGAGTACTCTTTTGATTTCACCAGCCAAAGACATGTATGCTCCCTATAAATTTCTATAAACTCAGAAATTGTCTCTTGGTGAGCAATTGTATATCTAGAGTTCGACATTTTAAATTCGTAGTAGTGATGACGTTCAGCTGCTAAGTGGCGACACCTATAGGTACCTATTTTAACAAAAATGAAAAGCAGTTTGGTTGACAAAGGGCTCTAAAATGAGCCAATGAGAGCACACACGACTCTTTACGTGGACCCGTGGTTGATGATTGAAGGCCAAAAAAATGGACACGTTCATTTTCCTTCAATCATGTTTCTTGATGATGTGACACACATTTGGCATGTAGATTCTATTGAAAATATGTGAGTCTTTGATTTATTATGTTTATTATTGTTGCTGTTATTCTGGCTTTCTTTCTTGGTGTGTTTTGGTGTTTAAACCAAACTAAACTAACCAGAACATTTAAGCTTGGGTTGGTTAAACACCCAAGTCTTTCAGTTATCCTGTTTAGTTTTTTATTGCTTTTATTAGTGTTTTTCTTTCTTTATTTGTGTTTTTGGTGTTTATAAGGCCCACTGAAATTGATTTTTTTGCAATTGAATTGTTATAATTTTGGACAGATATGATAATTTCAAATGAAACTAAATGTTTGAATTCAAAGTTTATATTGGTAGTAAGTCTCCCGCGCTATATAAAATTAAGACATTTCGTTTTTAGAATTGTTCCAAATTCTAGATCTCTTATATTCCCATACAGACGGCAGGTGCTGCCATCTATCGCTCATAAAGCAAAATAAAAAGTCAAACATAAAATTATCGTTTTTACTAATATCATATGCATTTCCACAAGTTGTCAAGAGCACATCCAATAAAACGCCAGTCCCTGTTAATGTTTACAAAAAAATATTTTAATATGTTGATCAGGAAAGGAGAAATTGTAGTTCACAATGTTGTGCAGGGTGTCCCCAAAGTCACACGCACTTTCGATGGGCCTTAAACCAACCTATCTAACCAAATAAATGGCAAATCAAGAAACAACACGAACAACAGCGTTTAAAAGAGCAAAGGATGAATGCATTTTAATAAAATCCATGTGCCAATGTGGTTTTTACATCATCAACAAATGTAGTTTGCATTGAGCATGGATCAAGCAACATTATCAAGGCGCATATTTGAATGTCCATATGTTCATTGCATTTTCAGGAGGTATATTGCAGTTAATGTAAGAAAATAATCTAAATCCATGTAAAATTATCAACATACATTTTTTTCAAAAGGAAAACCTTTTGAAAGCCAGTTTTCAAAATTCTAGCAACGAGTTAAATTGGTTCTTTGGGACATTTGTACAGCTAAATCTCGTAAATTATTTCTCATTAGATCAGCAAATATTGCAATTTTTCGTGTGAAAATGTTCGACATCTACTTGGAAATTGTCAACAGCCATGGATAAATTCTGGGAAAAATCTTGAATATATGAGGAAAATGTCCAGTTGATTGAAAACTGATAGTTAATCTTGGTAAAATTTCCACTGTGTGTCTTTCAGAGCTCATCCTATTTAATATTCGTTTGTTAAATGTTGGATTAGCACAAGTTTATTTTTTCGCTCTCACTGTACAGGGTTTTTAGTGTTATTGATTGCCCATAATCGTGTTATGACCTCGTTTGATGAAATGCCTCGACTTAAACCCCTGGTTTCCACGGGTCTTGACTCGATTTGACTAATCGATGCTCGACTTTTATTTCGTTTATTTTTAACTCGTTTCCCGTTTCAGATCGACATCATGGCCAACGTATTGGCCAGCCGTCGTATTCCAGGTGAACACAGAAGAAGAAGTTATTTTATTATTAGTGGAAATCACTTCAAACAAAGTCCTCCCATGGAGGAGGTAAGTGACCCTTTCTCACTAACACTATTTGCAATAATTCGTTTTGCTTCTACAAACTGTATGATTGCATGTCCACTTGTGGAGGCACTAACATGTTCTTGTAAATGTTTTTTTTTGCACTAAATGTTCTTGTACAAGGTGTCCCAAAGCTACTTTGGAAATGGTCAATTGTAGACTAAGTGCTTTATTACTGGTTTGGTTTTATAGAAAACATGTTTATGGTTTCTGCACAGACATTAATTGCAAGTTTACTTTTATTTGCAAACGTGAGTTAGACCCGCCATTGATCATAGATGATTTGTCCCTAAACTTAGAACCTCCACAGAAACTGGGACCCAAGATATAGTGCACCGATGATTTAATGCACAGACATTGTTAGTCCACTTTTTCGCCAACATGAGTTATCCCCCATATAAAAAAGTTTCTGCAGAATGCTGCACAATTTTCTGCATAGATTTAGTTTCTTTTTCTGCATAAAATATTGTGCAGAATTATTTATGCATAAAATTTCTGTATAAAAATTGTGCAGACTTATTTATGCATCCAATTTTCTGCATAAAATATTGTGCAGAATTATTTATGCACAACATTTTCTGCATAAAATATTGTGCAGAATTATTTATACATACAATTTTCTGCTTAAAATATTGTGCAGAAATATTTCTGCATAAAATATTGTGCAGAATTATTTCTGCATAAAATAATGTGCAGAATTATTTATGCATACAATTTTCTGCATAAAATATTGTGCAGAATTATTTATGCATAAAATTTTTTGCAGAAATTATCCTGATGCTTCCTCATGCTCTGAAAAAAAGTTTTGTGCTTAAGACATGTTAAATTGGAAAAAAACTTTATCTACATGTATCACACTGTCAAAAATAATAACAGATAAAATAGGGTTTCCCCGGTAAAACACATTTGAATATTTCCGAGTCATTGCCTCATCTTGAGTTTGGTGTTGTCAGTTCCACCATTTATGTAAAATTTCTGAAATCAAATTTTGAACTTAATGACAAATTAAAAATTTCATCTGCATCCAATGCATGATAACTGGAATTGCATGCACAGTAACATTAGTTGCATTTCCCAATTACTGTGCACAATACAATACATTTTAAAGGTGTTATTATTCTCCTCAATTTACATGTCCTCATGTAATTTTTTCTGCAGAAAAACAATTATTTTCTGCAGAATTAATTAGGTCAAATGTTTTTCTGCAGGATTCTGCAAGGCATTACAGACACCCATTGCAGTATCGCAATAATGATGGTTGACAAACATAATAATTACTGAAAAGCTGGTTCAGAAACTGACCAAGACAGGCTCATGTTCGCCCTTTACGACAACTGTAATAGCCAATGTTTACGATTTTCATCGAAAGCTAGTCCATAAAACCCAACTTGCCTGCAAGAGGCCACTCGAAGCCTCGAGTATAATATTGAGTAGTAATGTCATCTCCTAGTTGAAACCATCCTATATTTATCTAGCTTCGCTCATATCAGACAAGATATCTATAAAATCCTCCCACTACCACTAAGTGAATCATCGACCAGGTAAGGCAACTAGAGCAGGAAAACACGTAGGGAAACTATGCAAATTTGTGCAACGTGCACATATACATTCGAGGCAATTTGCATCCCATTATGCGGTTTTTTCGGCATAAATTACCCTGCATTTCTTGCCCCAGTTTCAGGAGACCTTGGAGGAAAAGAAACACTACCCAGGCCCTGTGGGGACGTTCATGTATTGACACTATCTTTGGAAGCTTTGGGGGTCAACTAAATGATCAGGCATGATTTTTTGAAATACAAATTTGTGTTGAAATCCATCGAGTTTTGCAAAAATGGCTTTCGAATATATTCGACGACAAAAATCTGTCATTTTTGGTCGAATTTGGATATAAATGTCGCAAATTCGACTTTTTTTAAGTCAATGTGCAACACTGTGCTAGCTTAGGATAAGGAGCGTTCATGTTATACAATGTAACATCGATGTTACTTGTTGACACCACTGTTGATCGTAACGAAATTTTGATCAAAATAAGATCAGAAATGGTGGATTTTAGCCCACATTTGTATCAAGGAACTCGATAGATTTTGAGCATACATTTTTTAAAAATCTTTTCAAATATTTATAAATATTTGAAAAGATTTTTAAAAAATGTGTTTCAAAGATTATATTTAAAAGTATTTAAAAAGAGAATATTTCAAAGTATTTAGGATTTTATTTTAAAGGTAATTTTAAAATGAAATTTTATAGGTAAAATCCAGGTTTTTATCAAGTTTGTACAGATTAATCTAGGTGTTTTTAATAGTAAACAGAGAATACTTTAAAATATTTAAGATTTTATTTTAAAGGTAATTTTAAAATAAAATATTTTAGGTAAAATCCAGGTTCTTATCAAGTTTGTACAGTTTAATCTAGCTGTTTTTAATATTAAACAGAATACTTCAAAATATTTAAGATTTTATTTTAAAGGTAATTTTAAAATAAAATATTTTAGGTAAAATCCAGGTTCTTATCAAGTTCGTACAGTTTAATATAGCTGTTTTTAATATTAAACAGAGAATACTTCAAAATATTTAAGATTTTATTTTAAAGTAATTTTAAAATAAAACTTTATAGGTAAAATCTTGGTTCTTTTATACAGTTAAATCTAAGTGGTTTTAATATGACTTTTATTATCATCTTCATCATTAATGTATTTAAACATATGCTCAAAATGTGAATTTAAAATTATGAGGTCTTTGATAGAAATCAGGCTAAAATCCATCATTTTCGATATCCCCCTAACAACCCCTAAGATGATGCAAAACTTGAAAGCCCCCTAACAACTCATCTGACTTAATATTTTCTACCAAATTATTGGGCTCTTCTCATTTCCATTTCTTCTGAATTATCTCAACGTTTCCGTTTTGAAATGACAGTGCAAAGGAAATGTGATGAAAAGCAAAGGTGGTTCTGGAGTTTCCCATGCAGCTGAATATTATTATGCATATTAGTTTTCTATGCAAATTTAGCTACATTAGGAATATTTTTTTTTGGTTTTTTTTTGGAAATAATCCGTTTATTGTTGTTTCCAGATCCAAAGTAAGTTACACGCCGTCCAGGACGAAATGCACGAAATCACCCAAAAACTGGAGGCCCTTAATATCGCCAACGACGAAAAATGTGACCAGTTTTCAGACACTGCTTTTGCCCAGCAACATCTGAGGACCAGGATGGAGGAGCTCAAGGAAGAGTTTTCTGACTTAATTTCTGAGCTCAGAAGGCGGAAGTCCTTGGCAGATGGAGTGCCACTTTCTGACGAAGTGAGTTTCCGATCAGACCATTTGAAAATATCTAAAAAGATGGTATTTGAAAGCATTTGAAATTACAATGTGTTAAAGTATTTAAAAAAAGATTATGTTCAACAGTTTCTGATAACATTATGTTCAAAAGTTTCTGATAACATTATGTTCAAAAGTTTTTGATAAGATTATGTTCAAAAGTTTTTGATAAGATCATTTTTAAAAGTATTGTAAAAGATAATATTTAAAATATTTTGAAAGATGAGATTGAAAAGTATTTATAGAAGATAATATTTCAAAATATTGGAAAAGATTAATTATATTAATATTTTCAATATTTTGAAACGTAATATTCAAACGCATTTTTACGAGATAATATTTAAACCATTTGTAAAAGAATTTGAAAATACGTAAAAGCATTTGTAACGAGTATATTTAAAGCATTAAAATATAATATTTAAAATTATTTGAGAAGATGATATTCAGAATATTTAAAAAGATAATTCAGACTATTTGATAAGATACATGTATTTAAATATTTGGCAAGATCACATCTAATTGTATTAAAAAATATAATAGCCTATTTGAAAATACTTAAGAAGATAATATTTAAAACATTTGTAAAAGAATTTGAAAATACGTAAAAGCATTTGAAAATATTATATTTAAAATTATTTGAATAGATAATATTCAGAATATTTAAAAAGATAATTCAGACTATTTGATAAGATGCATGTATTTAAATATTTGGCAAGATCACATCTAATTGTATTCAAAAATATAATAGCCTATTTGAAAATACTTAAGAAGATAATATTTAAAACATTTGTAAAAGAATTTGAAAATACGTAAAAGCATTTGAAAATATTATATTTAAAGCATTGAAAATATAATATTTAAAATTATTTGAATAGATAATATTCAAAATATTTCAAAAGATAATTCAAACTGTTTGATAAGATGTATTGACATATTTGGTAAGATCGATCTAAATGTATTCAAGAATATACTAACCTATTTGAGAGTACTTAAGAAGATAATATTTGAAAGCATTTAAACTGCCTATTAGAAAGTTATTTTTACCCAAACCCTCTGATCAGACATCCCTTCAAATATAGGTACACATGTAAACGTTAATTAAATTGTCAGCAAAATTGATTCATTCTGGTGAACAAACGTTTAGGGTATAACTAAATAGCAAATTACGTTGCTAATTTATTAGCAGTTTACTTTGGCGTCCAGGAATGCATGGAATATTGAAAAAAAAGCAAAAAACTGAAAAAGTGGGGAATGACAGTAAAGTTGAAATTTTGCAAATTTTAAAAATGCAGTTTTCAATTTTCAATTTATGACATCCCAAACTTCAGTGAGTAAAATAACCGCAGTTTGGTGTTTTTCATAGACCACAAAATTATTCAAATTGCTTCACTGCAGATTATTTGCATTTTTATATTGCATAACTACGTGTACTTTTTTGAAAAAAAATTATGTTTGCATATCCTGTTATGTTATGCCACATGTGACAAAATCAAAAAACGCAGTAAAACTTTGCATTTCTAATCTCCCAAATGTCTGAAAACCGCATTTGATTAGGGGGAGGCGATTTTATTATGCGCTTTATCACTTTTATATCAGTTTTATGCATGTTAGTGGCAACTGGTGGCTTCCGCAGTGCGAATGAAAAAAATGCAAACAAGCCAGCTAAAATCCATAAATTCATTTTATGCTTTCCAACGTCCCCTATCTCCCCGTGTTACTAAATCCTTAAAAATGCTGCAGCTTCTGCGAATATTGCCTGGCAACAAAAGCAATTTAATTAAAACACAACTGCGATAAGCGCCCTGGGCCTAGCGAAATTTTGTTTTCTGAAATTTCATTAAAGGCGCATAATTTCTCAAATGTTTCGGTCAACCAGGGGGTCACCACTTAAGCTTCATATTTGTTTGAGGAAAATTATATTTTTTGAAAAATTTTTGGTAGGGAAATTTTAAACTACATCATCAGAAATGCATTTCAATTGACTTTATTAGGAATTGTTTTTGGAAAAAATACCAGTGATGTCGAGGTTGTTTCGAAAAATTATTTCTTCAAAATTATAAAAGTTATCATTAAAATAATTTAGGATTTGAAAAACTTATGAAATATTTACTTTCAAACATACTATCCTTGAAACGTTTTCCAGAAATCGACAATTATGAAAAACGATTTTTCTTTGTTTTCTATGAGAATGTAAGGTTAACCTAACATTTCTGGTCATAATTTTCAAATTATAAATTAATGTAAGGGTCACCACTTTAGCTTCATATTTGTTTGAGGAAAATTATAAATTTTGAGAATTTTTTGGAAGGGAAATTTAAGCTACATGATGCATTTCAATCGACTTTACTTAATATTTTTTTTTTTAGGAAAAAATACCAATGATGTCGAGGTTTCAAAAAAATATTTTTTCAAAATTATAAAAGTTATCATTAAGATAATTTAGGATTTGAAAAACTTATGAAATAATGACTTTCAAGTACACTATCCTTGAAACGTTTTCCAGAAATCGACAATGAAGAAAAACTATTTTTTTCTTTGTTTTCTATGAGAATGTAAGGTAAACCTATCATTTCTGGTCATAATTTTCAATTTATCAATTATAAATTAATTTCAAAATTACAAAAGTCGTCATTAAAATAAAAAAAATTAACCTGGGAAAGTCAGGGGACATAATTTTACCAAAGCTGTAGGAACCCTGAACTGAAAATGACGTTTAAATTTGCAAAAAATGCATCATATCTATGCAACTAATGATAATTTTGCTAATTTTTTTTAGGAAGAGGATTTGGACGGTGAAGTGCGCAGGCCCAGGAAACGAACTCTTTCAATGTCTTCTAGGAAGTCCAGCATAACCAGCCACACTTCTACGGCTCGTCCGCTGACCACTCCGACCACTTCGTACCACTCGACAATGACCAGCGGTGCTCATGCGGACGGTGAGGTTTCTTCCCCGGAAAGAAATACAGAGTATATTCCCATTCAGGATTCTGTATGATACAAAACTATAGGAGGAAATGTTCATAGTTTTTATACCGACAAAATTGTGCGAGGCAATGTATGTAACTTTCTTCGCAGTGTTATAGCCGGTGGCATCTTTACGTGATGCCTACGGTGCTGCCACCTGCAGCGTAAAAACTTGAACTGGCCTGCTTGGCTTTGGAGGAAAAAAGGCAGAGGTATGAGACTACATGCAAACTTTTAAGTTTGTTTATATAAGTAATTGTGGTGGATCTTGTAGTATTTTCCTTCTTCTGGGACACACTGTATCACTGATTAACATAGGTTTAATTAACTAATCATTTACCACTAATTACTGAACGAAAATTACATAGCCTCTCTCTCTGTGGTCTGAATAGCAACAGCAACATAACTATCATAAGAGACGTCTGCTTGTCCCCCATAATGCATTGCAAATAAACAACATAGCATAACAGTAATGCATGTTTACCTACACTGACTTTACTTCAAGTTAAGTTTTTAAGATCAAAGAGTTCTAAAATGCATGATTTAATCATCACTACTAAATAATCGAGCGTATAATGTATAATGACCCATGTAAACCTGTTTTTCCTACACTGACTTGACTTCTGGTTTGCTCGAGTCAAGTCAAGGTAGGTAAAATGGGTTCACATGCACGATCTACTTTGATAAACTTTACTAAAACTTCGCATGTTTAAGCATTCTCGCAACTGAAATTTATTGCAAAATGCTCTTCAAACATTCCCATCATTGTTGATATTTTTTTTTCAAAAATTCTTTTGTAAAATAAATTGAAATGCATTTTTGATGATTTAGCTTTTCAAAAAAAAATCCTCAGCATTCTAGAAGACATTTCAAAACAATTGCACTAATTACAAGATTGACACTTTTCCAAAATGCACTTGTTGTCCACTATTAGTAATTATTATTTATTATTATTTAAATTGATTTAGTTTTTAAAACATGTGCCCTCGTATTTACAGAATGCACTTGACAAAGTGCAGTAGTAATAATTTGAAGAAAATTGTCTTTTTCAGTGTCCCACAAATGAAAACATTAACCAGTTTTGTCTTGAAATATGGGCAGGTGGCAGCACTGTAAGCATTATTTTTAACTTGATGACAACTGTTGACTTATTTCTAAAATATTGACTCAGTGTCTTGATCTAAAATTCGCCAAAGTTATCGTTGAGTGAAATTGGACATTGTTCAGATGCTTTCAATTCGCATAAATTAATATTTACCACACTAGCTTAAGATGATAAGTTAAAAAAGACGTTGGGAAAATACACAACATGGAAACGTCATTGTTTGAGAGGGGTTATTTTTTTAGCAGTTAACATTCTATATAATCGGCTTGTAACTCATTAAACCCTTTGAAATTAGCCATTGTATTTTACCAGAGTATTCAAATCTGTACATATTTACGTAATTCACTCAGGGTACTCGTACTTTTGAATTGCCATAAATTACTGTATTTCTAATCAAATTTCTGTGAGTTGAAATGCGCGAATTGCCCAAACTTTAAAATTAATCGAGGGCTGAATTTTTTATTTTTAAAAAATACTTTCCCTATTCAGCCATATCATACACTGTATCCGCCATTGCATTAATGTTATGTGAAATTCGTGTAATTTTCATCGAGACAGCTGAATGTAAAATCGCATGCAGTTGTATTTCAGCCGTTTTCTTCTCAGAAATTTAAAAATAATGAAAACCATTAAACTGATACGATTTACACACAGGCATACTGTTTTGTATAATTGTTGTATGTACTGTTTGCATACTGTACATGCATAATGATCTGGTAAGATCAACCAATGTTTTATATTGTTTTATAGAAATTGTGGTTAAAATTCTTAGGAACCTGAAAATTAATGATGGTGTCAATTTTGCAAAAAATCTCCAACAAAAAGTATGCCTATTCTACATTATCATTATTTAAAGAAAATATAGATTGGAAGAATTCAACATCCAGTCATAGTCAAAGTGATAACCTCTAGTATTTTTGTCATCATATATTTGCAGCGGAATTTAAACCCTTGAAGACTGTTGAGGGTCCAGGCGACATCAATTTAAGATCCAGCAAATAGTGGTTTTCATTTTATTTAATTTTTTTTTTTTATTTACATAAAATTGGATTGGAAATTTTTTAAAAAATTTCATTTTAGGTGTCTAAAATCTGTCATCGTTGATCTAAATTCAATGGAAATCTCGCTCGAGCAGACATTTTTTGGGTCAAGGAATCAAGGGGGTGTTGAAAACACCAAATTTTGTGTTGATATAGTACTCGAACGCCCCCTTCTGCATTAACACGCTAGTTAACGCCTTTCCAGCTAAGTACTCCAGTTTGCGCCAATAGCGTCTCAGGTGCGCCACTGGATAAATCGTCCACTATGACGTCATGGATTTCGAAGGTCGGGTGGCTAATCATGGCTTGAGTGCGTCTCTGCTGCTTGCTGCGTGGCCATCATTGCGAATGATTTCCTCCTTTCCAATGCAGGCCTCTAAAATGATCCAATGACGTTGAAGTGCGCCACTGTTCATAGCTAATTATGAAGATGCATCGAAGACGTTCGAGAGCACCCTGACCAGTATCGTTTGATTCGTGAAAACAGGTGAATTTGTAATGTTTTATACGATGCTTTCCGTTTTTTCCCGTCTGGCAGAGCCACGGAACGACTGAGGTTAACGAACTTTGACCCTTGGCTGCAGCGGCGGCCGCCAGGGGGCGCTGCCGAGCAGGCTCTGACGCCACATCAGCAACACGTTTTCGGGTCTTTTTGCTGTCGAATAAATCGTGCGTACGAGGTTTATGCCATAACTCTCGATTAGTACTAGGAAAATCGTGATTTGACGACGCTAATTGGGTGAGTAAATTCAGCATTTGGTAGCTGAAAGTTGCGCTCAAAATCGTGGCTGGAAATCAATTTGGAACGCACAATTCGAATCCTGATTTCGTTCTAGAATCGCAACAGAATGAGTTCGCAGCAGCCACAGCAGCAACCACCAACTCTAAACAGGGGGATTGTGAAGCAGGTAATTTTAGTTTTAAATCCAGAAATGCGTGAAATTAGCAGGATGAATAGCCTCGGCTAGGAAATCCATGCGATATCGTATCTAAATTCACGTTGATGTGGCACTCGCCATATGCCTGGAAGCCCCCAATGGCCTTAGGCTTATGTGTCAATAAACTTTCAGCATTGGCTGCAGAAAAGCGAATTTTTTGTAGGTTTTTTTCGGCTAAAAAAGTCGATTTTTGTCTTGTCGTCTTTGGCGACTGCGGCTGGACAACTCGCCGTCAGTTATCAAAGTTATAATCGCTGAGGATTTATCATTTTTCAGGAAATGGCCTGGAGTCCATCAGGTTCATGAGGTCAACTTTTGAAATGATGCCAAGCATTGCCACTATATCGAAGACATAACATGGTCCTGCAATGAAGGACCAAGTTTTTCATACGTTTTTTAAAGCCAAAATGACCTATCAGAAGTAACGTCACCGAGAAATTTCAATTTCGTTGCAAGCTTTGCGGTAAAATTGCAGGGATGTGGCCGATGTGACAAAATGTGACAATTTCTGCAAAAAATGGAAAAAATGTGACAAATGCAACAAATAAAGAGAGAAACCTCTTATGCATGACCTATCTGTAGAATTATAAGGGAGACTGGGCTCAAAAAAAGTCTGTTGATGAAGAGGAAATTACCAAAAAGAAGGAAAAAGCCCAAAAAATATTGCATGCAGGAATGGAGATATTACGTGAGGCCTGCAGTACTAGCCGCACAGATATTGTAGAAGTAGAAGCTGCAAATGCCATCATTAAAAGCGGCAAGATGGCAATAGAGCTTGCTGATGAAAACTTGAATCAGTTATCCAAAACGTGTGTAAAAACGACAAAAAATTGAATAAGATGTAACATTTTTGCAGATACAGTATATTGTGTGGGAATTTTGATGAACTAAGAATCAGTTGCATGACATTTGCATGTGACAAAATGTGACAAATGTCCAATTCTTGGATGTGACAAAATGTGACAAAATATGACATAGCTTGCCACATCCCTAACATTGTCAAAATGTTGCCAAATAGAAGTTGATTGGTGATTCTGCTTGTAGTAGGTGGTAGGTCATTCTTGCTTCCAGAAACTACCATAAAACCACGTCTTTTAGTGATGCTTCAATGCATTATTTCGAAAGTGGGCGTCATATATGGAGCTAGTATTTCAGTAGGTATTATGCCAGGCCAATTTCATGTAAGCTTGTTGCTAAAGTGACTCGATGTACTCAAAAATTGTCATTGTACGGTTGTGATGGTTTTGTCATGTATCACCTTCCAATTATCCTGTCGAACTTATGGGTTTCCAAGTTGTGCTGGTTTTCTTTTCTTCTCTGAAGATAGTGGCTTGTATACCTCGTGATGTTCCCACATAAGCGTTTTCATAAACTTAATCTAATGCAAATTGTTTCAAGGTTTTATCTGGTGATTCATTGGTCATCCGAGGCCAGCCCAAGGGTGGTCCACCCCCCGAGCAACATCTTGGCTTGGCAAACATTACGGCACGAAAATTGGCCAGAAGGACAAATCCGAACCTCGGAGGCTCAGTGGAAACGAAAGACGAGGTAAATGTGATATTCTTTCATTTGCCGTTTTGTATAGTCTTCGTTATGCCTGGCAAGAAACAGGCACCGCTGTGGGATTAGCAAGATTAAATGCTGCAACGCTTCTGCTTTCAGCCCTATGCCTGGGAAGCGAGAGAATTTCTTAGGAAGAAATTGGTTGGAAAGGAGGTGACCTTCACGATTGAATATAAAGTACCTGGATCGCCAACTAACCGAGCTTACGGCTGCTTATATTTGGGCAAAGGTGGGTTTATATGATTTATTGACATGTTTTGGGAATTTAAGTGTTCAGTGTTTTTAATAGCGACAGTGTTTGCTCATATTGACCAATAAATTTGATTTTTTTCACTCGACAGATGCATCTGGAGAAAACATCACAGAATTGCTAGTGTCTGAAGGATTAGCTGAAGTGAGGCGTGGTGGAATCAAACCCAGCGAGTAAGTGCAAAGTCCAGTTTCAGTATTTCATTCCGCATTATCAATGTCAAGTGTAATCTAATTTCTGTTGCGTAGTGAACAACAAAAGCTGTGTGATCTCGAAGATCTCGCCAAATCTGCAGGTAAGGGAATTTGGAGCAAAGACAACCCTCAAGATCACGTTAGGGACATCAAATGGACGGTGGAAAATCCAAGAAACTTCATCGACTCGCTTCACGGGGAACCACAGAAAGGTACCCAAACTTAATCAAGGCAATTTCAAAGGAAAATGGAGGAAAATGTAAGATTCAAACTGAAAACTACCAATGGTTAATTTTCTTCACAGCTGTCGTAGAGCACGTTCGTGACGGGAGCACGATCAGGGCGTTTTTGCTGCCGAATTTCCAGCACATCACGCTGATGATGTCTGGAATTAGGGTACGTTTTCACCTTCGAGACTGGCATGAGTTTTTATGACTTTTGGGATCGGAATTTCGAGGTTTTTATTTTGCCATTGCTTGCACGTTTGCAGTGTCCAACTTTCAAACAAGGTGACGACGGGGCTGCTCCGCAAGCGGAACCATTCGCGGAAGAAGCAAAGTACTTCACAGAGTCGCGGCTTTTGCAAAGAGATGTGGAAATCATTCTGGAGAGCGCTGCAAATGCCAACTACATTGGCAGTATTATTCATCCGGTAAGGCAGCATTTCTTTTTGGTACATCTGATGTACTGTTGATTGTAAATTAACGAAAGTCTGGTCTGTTTATTTCTAGAATGGCAGCATTTCTTTTTGGTACATCTGATGTACTATTGATTGTAAATTAACGAAAGTCTGGTCTTTTTATTTCTAGAATGGCAGCATTGCAGAATTTCTGGTGAAGGAAGGATTTGCACGGTGCGTCGACTGGAGCATGGCTTTTGTCTCCTCCGGCGTAGACAAACTGAGGGCTGCGGAAAGGTTCGCGAAGGAGAAGCGGTTGAGGATCTGGAAAGACTACAGCCCGAGCACCACGCACGTCGAGGGAAAAGGCAAGGAATATACTGCCAAGGTCATGGAAATTGTGAACGCTGATGCTTTGGTCGTTAAGACGAATGATGGCACTCTAAGGAAGATCTTTTTGGCGAGCATTCGGCCACCGAGGTTAGCATTCATCCTTTTTTCCTGATTTCACTTAATCATTGCGTGTCGCTCAACGATAATTGTGCTTTCAAAGGCTCAATGAGGGGGGACCTAAAGATGATGCCCCGAAGGAGGCGAAGGGACGGCAGTTCAGACCACTCTACGACATACCTTACCTGTACGAAGCCAGGGAATTTCTTCGGCAGAAACTAATTGGAAAGAAGGTGAGTCTGGGCATCCTAGAGTAGCCTAGGAAAACCTCAGAAGCATCAAGTCTTCAAGTTTGATTTTGTTTTTAAAAGCCATCGTAGTTCACTTGAACATGATGCTGATCTTGTCTCTCGTTTGCATCTGTTCTTAGGTAAGCGTTGTTCTGGATTACGTCCAGCCAGCTTCCAATTCGTTTCCAGAAAAGAAATGCTGCACAGTCACCATTGGTGGAATGTGAGTTGCTTGAAATAAATATCCTACCAATAGGGGTAGGATTATCGTTGAGCTATTTTGTTTTAAGGAATCATAAAGAAAGAAACAATTATTTTGTAGAAGAAAAATTTGGAAACTCGCTTGTTTTAAAGAATACTAAAGCTTACAGCTGCAAATGCGTAAACTTTTGATTATCTTTTGCTAAAATATGTTTGTCGGGATCTCAATTTAGCAATGTCGCTGAGGCTCTCGTGTCCAAGGGTTTCGCCACCGTGGTCCGCTATCGACAAGACGACGATCAACGGTCTTCCCATTACGATGAGCTGTTAGCCGCCGAGACGAAGGCAGCCAAAAGCGGCAAAGGCATGCACGGGAAAAAAGATACTCCGATTCACAGGGTGGCTGATGTGTCTGGGGTACGTCCCTCGAGATAACTTGTTAGACTTCCGGATGGACTCTGTGGCTTACACCCATGCTTGATTTGTTTTCGAAGGATTACGCCAAGGCCAAGCAGTTTCTTCCTTTCCTGCAAAGGGCCGGTCGGTCAGAAGGTGTGGTCGAATACGTCAGCAGCGGGTCCCGGTTAAGGTTGTACGTGCCCAAGGAGACATGCCTCATCACATTCCTACTAGCAGGTCAGCAAAGAATCTCTACTGATGCTGTTATACTTGACCTGCTCAGCTGAAATTTGGCTTTGATACTAAACTCGCACGGCGATGTAGGTATTAGCTGTCCGAGAGCTTCTAGGATTGTTCCCAGCGTGGGTGCCCTAGATTCGGAGCCCTTCGGAGATGAAGCGTTGGCATTCACGAAGGAACTATGCATGCAAAGAGAGGTACTGCAATATTTTTTTGTGATATGAAAAAATTATAAGGGCTGAGAAACCTCGGACTCGAACATGGTTACCAATATAATCTACATTTAAGGTCGAGGTCGAAGTTGAAAGCATGGACAAAGCTGGAAACTTCATCGGCTGGCTGTGGGTCGACAACACAAACCTGTCAGTCGCCCTCGTCGAGGAAGGCCTGGCGAGCGTACACTCAACGGCGGAGCGCAGTTCTCACTTCCGAGCGTTGCAAACGGCAGAGGAAAATGCGAAACAGCGAAAAGGCAAAGTGAGTTGACCCGCATAGTCCTCAAAATAAATGAAATTAGACCAACTATGTGTTCACAACTGACAAATTATCAAAATATGGCATGAAGTAAAAACATTCATTGGTGTTCTAGTATTACATAAAATATTGCAAACAAGATATGATGATTTAATAGCTACCATCTTAATAAGATATGATGAGTATGGATATTTATAAATATCCATTCTACATTACCAGTCACGGCCAAAAAGATGTCTTTCCTTTCGCTTAAGATATGATGAGGACTAAAGTATTATCTATTGTTTGCTATTTTATATTACACGTAACATTTATGTGTGCTATTTTTTTGTGTTTTCTTGAAGTTTGCCTTGACAGTATCAAATTGTTAATAGTGTCAAAACAATCGTCTTTATCATGCATTCAGCATTCCTTTAATTATCAAGATTATAATACTTGCATAAAATTGTGGGCTAAAATCAGTTTTCGACCAAGTTTGTGGGGCAAATTTCGTTTACCGCATCACTTCCTTATTAACAGTTTCAAGATAATTGGATTCAAAATGTCATGCAAATACTGACATGGGAGAAATTTGTAAATGGTCGTTTAAGAAAACATTTTGGTATAGCCAGCGGATTTGAACTTTTTCTTATTTTTGCAATGTCTATCGGAAGATCTGGGCGAACTACGAGGAACCCAAGGAAGTGGACATCAAGGACGACATCGTCGAGAGGAACATCAGCTACGTGTCGGTCGTCCTGACGGAAATCCGCCCAACCCTCACGTTCTACGCGCAGCACGTCGACGACGGGCCCCAGCTGGAGGAACTGATGGATCAACTGCGGCAGGAGTTCACCACCAACCCACCCCTGCCCGGCTCGTACACGCCCAAGAAGGGAGACTTGTGCGCTTCCAAGTTCGTCGACGGCGAATGGTAGGTGTTTCACTCACAACAGAATCTCCGCTTGAATCACAACACTCGCGTGACTCTGGCATCTTGCAGGTATCGAGCGAAAGTGGAAAAGCTGGGAGATGGAAACGTGCACGTCTTCTACGTGGATTACGGAAATGTAAGCAGCCGTTCACGGTTTTAAGTGTTACCGTGTTTCCCCGAAAATAATGCCGGGTCTAATGTTGACTTTTACTCCGAAAAACACATTAGGGCTTATTTTCGTAGGATGTCTCATTTTTTACATGTAAACAAAGTAGTTATTATAATTATTGAAAGAAATACGCAGCCAAGTATATATAACATCAGCTCGACGTTTCGGCGACTAAACGCCTTCATCAGGAGCTACCTTTATTAACGATTAACATAATTAATCATACATATGCGTGAGCATATACAGCATGCAAGGGTGCTAAGAGAACGAAAAACTAGGATTCAAGCACAAAATGGCACAAACTCCCAGCCACAGAAAAGATGGGTACCATTGATTTACAAGAAACAAAGTAGGCACAAAAAATACGAAAACAGTATAACAATTGCTATTCACAGGTAAATGAAAGAGGCTACATGTTACTAAGTACATCTGTTATAACGCTTACAATGCATATGTAGCAACTGTGAAAAAACAAGTGCAAAATTGACTAAAAATATGATTATCAAAACTCACCATTGACTAAGGGCTTTAAAAGGCAGAAAATTGGCTTTTTTGGTGCAAAAATAAGTCAATTTTTTGCTGTTCATATGAAGACAAAGTCTCCCTCTGACTGACGGTCCTAACTGGGTCTTATTTTCGGGAATAACAGTGTAGGAGTTTGCTAATCACATTTTACTTAAAACGGTTTTGTTTTGCGTAGAGAGAAGTGACGAAAACTCTGAATTTGGCCGCCTTGCCGCTGAACTTCCAAGGGCTGCGGCCAGCCGCGCACGAGTACGGCTTGGCGTGTGCCGCTCTGCATTCCGACGTAAGTTGGGTCACGTAAACTTCTGATTTTAGCCTCGAAAACACTCGGCAGAGTATCTGGACTTGACGATGAAAAACTTCGATTGTTACAGGTTGAGTATCAGCAAGACGCTCTGCAAGCTTTAGCCGCCGAAACGGAGAACCTGACACTCCTACTTAACTCCGAGTACAAGTCCGGGGGCATCGACTACGTCACGCTCCTGAACTCCGACACGAAAGACGACATCGTCAAAGGGCTCATCTCGGAAGGCTACCTGCTGGCGGAGATGCGCAAGGAGAAGAGGCTAAAAAAGCTGGCAAGTGTGGCGTCTTTGGGGTTGTTCGGATCATAATTAGTTTAGATATAAAACCCACGATGACCGGTTTTTTATTGAACTTGAAAATGGGGTGCAGCTCGGTTAATTGAACAAATTTTTTATATTCTAAATTTGCAAAATGTTTCTACAAATGAATGCCTTCTTCGTGTGCTCGTATTTAAACATACCAAAAACAAAATTAATTCTGTGCACTATAATACCAGTGCTGTGAGGCACGGTAAACAGCACTGAGGATCAGGTCCGAAATCCAGCACAACGAAGGTTTCCAATAAAATTACAGGGATAAAACAGACATACCCTTTGTTTGCTTAAATTCAGCCAAGGAAGAAACAAGTAAAAAGTGGAAAAATGAGCAATAAAACTCCATTTTTCAGTGATTTTAGAGATGTGCACAGCAGCATGAGCATATAAAATAATTAGTCGTAAAATGCCGATTTAACCCGTGGCTTTTTTCAACAGGTAACCGAGTACAAAAATGCGCAAGAAGCTGCCAAGAAGAAAAGGGTGAGAAACCAATCGAATTGGTTTTTGTTGTTGAATGTTTGAAATGACCAGATGGCTTACGTAATGTTTTTTCTCGCAGCTGAACATGTGGCGCTACGGCGACTTCACCGAGGACGATGCAAAGGAGTTCGGCTACAAGCGCTAAACGACCAGGAAGCTGCGGGTGTTTTCGGGTGAAATTTTTCTCGATTTGTCCTTTTCGTCTGTTGGGTTTTTCAAAAGCAGCCGAGAACCAATGGTGGAATATTCACTCGAAAATAAAAACTGGAACGTATAAATCCGGACACTGGCAATGCCGTAAAAGCAAGTATTTTTACAGTCCGGGTTCTTAGCGAAACACAATCCCGAACCAGCCATCATGAAGTGCCCAATTTCATAAGAAATGAGTTGCATCTGAGGAACAGCTGTCCTTACCAAGTATCACACTCCTCATAGCTACCCCTCGGATTCATCAACGCCTCACACTCATTTCATTCAAATTTGGGGAAAATGGAGTGTGAAGGGTTGGTTTTCATGAATTTTTTATGAAATTGGTCCTTGCTTACCCCATCATCACTGGCGGAATGGTGATTTTACACAGAATTTGTTTTTGGTCAGGAAATTTTAATTTACTTGATGTAGATTGGTCAGGGACTGGGAGAGCTTAATAATTTTTATATTTTTTTAACAACTGGTTTGCTTGCACATACATCCATGTTAATTGTCGCAAATTTTCAAGCATCTGCCCCCAAATTTCATATTTCCAAACTCAGATTATACAATTATGCACCATCCAGCAGACAATAATTTGCATGATTTTGCATGACTTCCATGTTATTTATCGCAAATTTTCAAGCATCTGCCCCCAAATTTCATATTTCCAAACTCAGATTATACAATTATGCACCATCCAGGAGACAATAATTTGCATGATTTTGCATGACTTCCATGTTTTTTATCTCAAATTTTCAAGCATCTGCCCCCAAATTTCATATTTCCAAACTCTGATTATACAATTATGCACCATCCAGGAGACAATAATTTGCATGATTTTGCATGACTTCCGTGTTTTTTATCTCAAATTTTCAAGCATCTGCCCCAAATTTCATATTTCCAAACTCAGGTTATACAATTATACACCATCCAGCAGACAATAATTTGCATGATTTTGCATGACTTCCATGTTTTTTATCTCAAATTTTCAAGCATCTGCCCCCAAATTTCATATTTCCAAACTCTGATTATACAATTATGCACCATCCAGGAGACAATAATTTGCATGATTTTGCATGACTTCCGTGTTTTTTATCTCAAATTTTCAAGCATCTGCCCCAAATTTCATATTTCCAAACTCAGGTTATACAATTATACACCATCCAGCAGACAATAATTTGCATGATTTTGCATGACTTCCATGTTTTTTATCTCAAATTTTCAAGCATCGCCCCAATTATCACTATTTCCAAACATCTGTCCATGGTGTAACATTTGTTTCAATTGATGGCAGTACAATGTTGGATAAATGTTCCCCATGGCTGGCAAATGGTAGCCCCAAATCCATTTTGGTCTTGCATTTGCAAAATCAGTATACTCATGAAATTTATACTGTCCTTGTTGCGGCTTCGAGCTGCTCACGCCAGGTGGTGGCGCTACTTATGAAATTCCGATGTCAACGTGTCCAAATTGTCACCTGAAAATTTTCGCATATTGCTGGTAGTCGTTCGTTCGGTGTGGTCGGTGATTTATTGCCATGATGGTTATGATCACACTGCACATACCTGTAGTCACTTCGGCGCGTATGCAGTGTAGTGTGAGGAGGCGTGTGTGTACAACCACAGATTGTTCAACGACATCCAGGTGGGCCAACTATTGCAAAACAGCTGTGATAATCAACAGGCGACGAATTTACGATGGTACGTGATTACATTTTCGAGGGGGTTTCTGTTTTTCTCCAATGTATGCTTCGTTACTTGCCCCGTGTATAGTGCGGCTTTTTAATTTTTCATTTTAAACCCCTTATGGAGATTTTCACATCAAATTTTACCTCGAAAAACGGCGTATTTTCACGATTTTATGCAAATTAGCAATACTGCGCATTGCAGAATATGTAATCGCCATAACCTTGTGCGGCATGACCTCGTGTTAGAGACGTGCCAGGTGTCTTGAAGGCCAGGAATGTGGTGAATCCTGATTTTCTGCGTTCAACCAAGAACCGAGGTCATAGGTCATGAGCATTCGTGAATGACGTAACGACATCCGTTGCCAGGGCGACGCTGCAAAATGAATGCAATCGAAATCTGAATTCTATACGAAGTAAAACACAATTTAAAAAAAATTAGCAGCAGGAATTCATTACTAAATAATGTACTGCTGAATAATCGTCACTTTTTCAATTCTCAAATAGTCAAAACATTACATTTCACAAAATTAGCAATTCTGAGTTTAAAAAAACTCCTGTCGGTCCCACATCCACCATGATAAAAAGCGGATACACATTTTCGAGTTAAACTAGTACAAACGCTAAATTTTTTCTTACCATGTAGAATTTTTCATTCTTAATGTCGTTAGTTACGTCTTTTATTAATCAAAAATTAAATAAATATTTTCAAAAATTCGAAATTGCACGTGCGAACATTGGAACATGCGCACGTGCAATTTCGAATTTTTGGCCAGCTGTGCGACCAATCTCAAATTCAAAAAAGCCCGCCTTTCATTCAGTGTGATCGCAGCGGTTCTGTTTGACAAAAAAGTGTTCAATAAATCTGATTGAAGCGCCAAGTAAAACCGCAATAAAGGTGTGTGATAATTTAGCTGATATTTCGTGGAGTGGTAGTCGTTCCGTAATTTTGCAGCCCGTTTGAGCGGCGATTCTCGGTTTGGGGAATTGGCGGAGTTTGTCTGTGTCGATCTGGCAGCAGTGCGCGGGCGGCGGAAGTGAAGTAAGGTAGAGCAGAAGTTGTGTGAATTGAGTCGACAGTTTAGGTTGAGTTCAGACAGGGATCGTCACGAAATGGTGAGTAATTTCGTCGCTTTCGGACGAGCGTGTCCTCCCAGAGATAACGGAGGAAAGTTTGATGCAGAATCCAGAAGTTGACAGAGGATGGATTGTTTGTAGACGAGCAGTTGCTGAAATAGGTTAGGCCTATTGCTCGGATATGCCAGGATTACATATGTGAGAGGCCTTCATTCATGACTATCGTTTTTGGCTGGCCAAGGTCACCGTTTTTAGGCAGACAGGAATCGGGGCCCAGTCGTGCAGAGGGCGATAATTGGCCTACCTGGCCCTGCCATGTCGGTTTCATAACTCCAAGTCCCACGCCGCAAAACTCGTTACCATGGTGAAACTACTTGGTAAACTAGTTCCACTCGTACCAGATGGCCGGCACAAAATCCAAACTCGTTTTGAAGTGAACCCAGTTAACTCAACGATCACACTTGACGTCCAAAGACGTAGATTAAAAGCTATCACACTGATTATATGCCTTGGTTAGCTTAGCAGCTGACTACTGCATGGTTGCCACTGACCTGCAAAGTCATGCAAATTCAGCTGAAATCAGGCATAGTTGAGCAAGTGTGAAACAATCAGCTTCAATTTTTAGAGATTTTAGAGATTACAATCTATTGTAGCTATTGTAAAAAAAATTCAGAAACTGCAGTATGAAATTTTTTCCATGCAAAAGTAATATTTTCAAGCTAAAATGCTCAGTTGCAATAAACGTTTGGTTTTATTTTCAGTTGCAAAGTCAGGCAAATTCAGCTGAAATCAGGCAAAGTCTGGCATAGTTGAGCAAGTGTGAAACAATCAGCTACAATTTTTAGAGATTTTAGAGATAACAATCTATTGTAGCTATTGTAAAAAAAATTCAGAAACTGCAGTATGAAATTTTTTCCATGCAAAAGTAATATTTTCAAGCTAAAATGCTCAGTTGCAATAAACGTTTGGTTTTATTTTCAGTTGTTATCGGATCACCGAGAAATGTACAAGTTATAAAAGTTCAATTTTTAGGTCAGGCCAAGTCAGGCAAATTCAGCTGAAATCAGGCAAAGTCGGGCAAATTCAGCTGAAATCAGGCATAGTTGAGCAAGTGTGAAACAATCAGCTACAATTTTTAGAGATTTTAAAGATTACAATCTATTGTAGCTATTGTAAAAGAAGTTCGGAAACTGCAGTATGAAATTTTTTCGTTGCAAAAGTAATATTTTCAAGCTAAAATGCTCAGTTGCAATAAACGTTTGGTTTTATTTTTAGTTGTTATCGGATCACCGAGTAATGTACAAGTTATAAAAGTTCAATTTTTAGGTCAGGCAAAGTCGGGTAATTATATTGGTTCCATCATGAAAAGTCAGGCAAAAGTTGTGATTTTGTTCAAAAAATAAAAAAGTCAGGCAAAATTTGTGATTTTGTTAAAAAAAAAAAGTCAGGCAAGACAGTTTTGAAAAATCGGTGGCAACCTTGTGACTACCTACTAGTGAACTTTCAGCTTGCAAATAAAATCCAAACTTGTTTTGAAGTATACCCAGTTAGCTCACCGACAGCTATCATGAAACGCTATCTTCACTTAGCTAACAAAAAGCTGTCATCCTAATTATTCCTTAGTTGTCAGCTGACTACATGCAGGAACTGCTTCGAAAACACTAAACAAAAGTCCTAGTTTCGTTATCAATCAGTTAGCTTGAGCTGTCATATGCTGGGTTCTGGTTATCTGGAAAACTTTTGCACACATTGAAAATATTGAACTTGTGTTCATTCCTTCGCACCTCCCACCCACACCACATGTTATCCCGAATGCTGACTGATGACTTTGATGTCAGCACTTATAATTATTTCCATAAAAAATCTAGCAGATGCACCTGCATTCGTTTTCAGGAAACTTTGCAAACTTCTTGGAAAATTTGCTGACCTGACTTTTCCGGTACAGAATGCATTACACCAGGGTGGCGCATTTATGGTGTCACCCCTTACTTAGACAGGCTGCTAGTTTTTTATTGCAATGATTAAAAGTGCAGACATAACAGTATTGGGGATCCTGTGAATCACGGAGTTTTTAGAGTATTACCTTTGTAGAAAATATTGTACAAATTGTGATGTGTTTTCAATTGAATAGTGAATAAAATTTAAAACAAGATGTTTTACACCTAGATTCGCCCAAAAGATATTATTTTTTTACCTTTGTGTTGACATATCGATGAGCTGAAACTTATCTTCTGAGGTTATTTTTGTCAAAAAAAATAACGCTACTGTGTGTCTTACATAAGAGAAAGAATGTACTTAAAAACTCCGTCCATTTCTTTTCACATTATTTCTGAGGAATACTGCAATAATTATAATTATAAATGTACTTGGTTTATGAGGAATTATCTGGGGAAAATAAAATTTTACCCTTTGAAACTGGGGAAAGTTAGGGGATTGTTTACTTAAGGTTGGAAATTCCCTGCTAAAAACATTCAACATCCTTTTTTGTTTTTGTTTTCAGTTATGAGTTACCCGGCACTGTGCGCGTCATCGAAGGACAATTTGCAACAGTTTTCGTCGCATGTCGTCGGCACCACCACCAGATTCCAGCATCCTGTCCACATTGCATGTCCAGGAGGCCGTGACCCGGCAAAGACGACGTCGTGACAGCTGATATGGCGGATTTACCTGCGAGAATAGGACGCTTAGATGTGCCAGAGCCAGTCCTGGATTGTAAATATGGACACAACACGCTGTGGCCGGAAGGGTTTCAGGGGTGAGTGTTATACGAATTTATTATTATACCAGGAATGCGGTAATAGGAAATTGAACGAAAATTCATGAAACTGGTGGATTGCAAGTGCGTGACTTGAAAGTGTCAGACCTGTTGGAGGCAATCAAGAAATGATTTGAAAACAGAATGAGTCTGACACATCTGGATAATGAAGGTTGATCCAACTCAGGTGCTGAAAGAAACTACGTATTTACACCTGTATTCTGACATCTTTCTACTGTGGTAACATCACGTCTTTGAATACTCGCAACTATCAGTATGGTTCACAGATTGGCTGCTGCCTTCCCTAGGCAGGGTGAAGCCTTTCTTCTGAAATATATAGGTGAAAACATAATAACTCGTGTGTTCAGTATAATTCACCTAGAATTTTGATTGCGGTACAACAGCAAAATATATTTTCTCGCGGCTATAGACGAGTAACGCGTGTTTTATTTTGGGACGTCCTGTAATATGAGGTAGACAGCAGCTTCTTGAGACTAAGCAGGCCATGAAAGACGTCACTAAGATCTGTCTGCTTATAAGACGTTATCTGAATGCTTTCAAAGATGCGAGTCAAGTGCCGGGGTCAACATTTTAATATTCTTAGCTGCACTTGACTTTGAAATTGTGAATGGTGTTGGAAAGTAAAAGCTCGCATGACTTCATTGCGAATGACTCGAAATGATGCGAGTTTTGAGGCTACAAATGATGCACCTTTGTTAAGGCTGATCATTTGTTTTACTACGTTACCAAATATTTTTTGGCAACTGACCATGTTTTGAAATATGGGTCACTCGGCGTTAATGTGTGTCTTGAAATTACTCCTTCGTATGAATCTAACTAATTCCCGAATGGGTTCAGACTGTGTCTCCCAGTCCTGGAATATCTGGAATTGTCAGGGAAATTGAAAAATAAATTTACTTTGAGTATGTTGGGGAAATTCAACAAAGCAGGCATTTTACGTAGATAAGTAAACGAGGTTAACACAAGTCAAGCAAGGTAAACAAGTTAAGCAATGGCAATTCTGTGGAACAAATTAACAATGAAATTGCTGTTCCCTTATGAAAGTTGGGGTTCTACCTCCTGTTTATAATTGCAATTGTGAAACTACTTAGTGGTGCGAGGGAAGTTTTTTCAGTTTTTGAGTTATGTGCAAAATGGATTCTGCAGATGTCAAGCTGTTGTAAGAAAATGTCAAAACTTTTGTATGAAGTTTGAGCAAAAGTTTGAGCAAAAGTTTGCAAAATTTTGAATGGCTGCATTGCCAGGTTTCAACCTGCAAAGAATGCAAGGAAAATGCGACTTGCGCTACTCTAAATTTCACTACCCAAGAAGCAATGTGGGTGGTCAGGGGTGTTTGTTTAAAGATTGTCAAAGTCAGGAAAGTTGCAAATTTCCTCTTCACCGTATATGCAAACATGCACATCAAATACCTAACATTTTCCCCTATTTATGTAACAGATAATCTGCTGTGAATCATTCAAGTCCCGAAGGGAAAGCATCCTTTGGAGCAGGACATGACTTGTCACTTTGGTGCACTGTCTGGCTGCTTTTGGCAGGTGTCTGCTCGTCACGGCGACATGCTGCAAATAGCACGACACTGCCGGATCACATTTCCTGTGACGCCATTACTTGATGCCAGGTGGGCTCAGCAGCTTTTACACAATTTTTCGCCTCCTAATGTTGCACTGGCACCACACGGTGTTTGTACATGTTTTGTCCAAGAATTGCCTCTGACGTTGCCTGCTTTTGTGATATTTGTGAACACCCTGGTGATGACGAAAGGCATATTTATAAAGCCCACTTGGCCAGCAGGAACTGGAATCCAGGCCTAGTCAGCGTTTTTATTCATCTTCGGTTAGGTCTCAGCCATATTTATAGCCGTGCCAAGATGCGCCGAACAACAAGCTGTACTCGAGGGTTGGTTGCCTCGAAAACATTGTTGGCAAGCAGGGATACACAGTTGTGGCTTGGAGAAGCTGCCGTGACACTTCCGCGGCACTTAAAACTGTGCAAGTTGCAACAACCGTGAAAGTTGCAACAACCGTGCACATGTCCGAGGCCTAAATATGTGCCGGAAAACACCTACAGGGTGCTGGCTTTGACCCAGATGCTGCTATTGTGTATTTAGTGGCATCATCTTATTTGGTACCGCTTATGGTAGTTTATACTGTTTCTTTTGTCCCGCACTTATTAGGAAGGTTGCATTTTTCTATTTTCAGTTAGTACTATGCGGCTAATAATTGCCGAGCTGGCATATACGGTTTTTGTTTGGAATGCATTGCCGTCTAACATTGCAACATTTTTTTTTTATTTACTACAGAAGATATAAGACTGTGAGACTGTAGTTTATACAGATGTAGACTAATGCTTCCTGTCTTGTATTTTTGTCTAATTTTGAAATTAATTTTTTTTTCTCTTAATTTTCTCTTTAAGGCAAAAAATTACAGATAATTAAGGAAAAATTACGAGTAGGTCTAGAGCTTTGCACTACTTTGGGTCTATCATATCGCAGCATTTAAAAATTAAGAAAATTAGGGCGGAGCCACAGCCAGTGTTGCCAGATACTGCATGCATTTACTGGTGATTCTTGCGGCGCTTTTGCCAGTAGACATCTTTTCGTGCACTTTCTTTCCCCTTGGTAGCGCTGCTCATACTTAATCAAATTAAGTATGGAAAATTAAGGAAGGCCAACTGTAGACCCAAATTAAGCTAAAAAAAAACAAGTGGACTGTTAGAATTATGGAAAAATTTATAGAAAATTGGAAGAAAATTACAATCTTTTCGTGTAACTTCTTCCCATTTGCTAGCGCTGCTCATACTTAATCAAATTAAGTATGGAAAATTAAGGAAGATTAGGAAGGCCAACAGTAGTCCAAAAATAAGCTACAATGTACAAGTGGACTGTTAGCATTAAGGCAACAATTTACAGAAAATTATAAAAAAAATTACGATCTTTTCGTGCAACTTATTCCCATTTGGTGGCGCTACTCATACTTAATCAAATTATGTATGGAAAATTAAGGAAACTTTTGTCCAAAATTAAGCTAAATGTGGACAGGAAGCATAATTTACTTATAATTTTCTATAATTTTTTGCCTTAAAAGAAAATGAGGACAAAAGTAAGTCCAAAATTGGACAAAAATTACAAGTGGACAGTTAGTATTACCTCGTTACCCCAATCTTGGTGGCGCTGATCATACTTAAGAAAATTAAGAGATAAACACGTGGGTAATGTCGGAAAATTCTTGGAAATTAGGAAGGCCAAATAAGACCAAAGTAATGCCAAAAAATTACAAGTGGACCTCGTTAGTATTACCCAAATCTTGGTGGCGCTGATCATACTTAAGAAAATTAAGAGATAAACACGTGGGTAGGGTAGGAAAATTCTTGGAAATTAGGAAAGCCAACTAAGACCAAAATAATGCCAAAAAATTACAAGTGGACAGTTAGTATTACCTCGTTAGTATTACCCCAATCTTGGT